>UCOJ01000841.1:0-60598 GCA_900474305.1 Cecidostiba fungosa | reverse complement strand
GGTATTATCTCCGTGATGTATAATCCGACTCGTTCGATCATTCGCATCGCGGATCTCGCCTAGATTTACCACCCAACTCATCAACTCTCCATACCCCACTTCGAGACGTACCCCTAAAAATCTCTCTCAAACCCCAACACCTCAGAAACCGACTCCACAAACTCCGTAATCTACTTCTCCCCAATACTCAGTGTGCCTCAAAACCCCATTCCTTCTGGTCCTACTCAAGAAAAGTCTCTATATTATCTTTCTTTCTCATCAGCAACGCAACGCGCGCGACACATATAACACACAGAAGAGCCAGATGCAGTGATCGCCATCTGGCGTCAACGTCCGCGCAACGTGTTATTACTTTTGTGCCGTTGTCGTGGCGGCGGCGGCGGCGGCGGCCGTCTTTACGTGTGCGATCTTTTGTGTGCCGCGACCGCACAAAAGAGGTGAGCAAGTATTTTTTCTCTCACACATACATATACGACGAAGCGAATAAAACGCTGATGTGTTAGCTCTTATCGCACATAATATCAGAATCGAGATCGAGCTTTGGAACCTGTTTATATGCATATATACTCCCGCAACGAAATCGAACGACGCGATTAACATGTTAATTATTTATATCTGTAATATATAAAAACACACCGCGGTGCGTTTTCGTGACCTCGATTTATTCTGAAATATCGTTAGTACGCGATTATTCTCTCGAGTAAGACAAAACCATGATGCAACGAATTGCGATCCTCTGTAATTCCATCCACTTAAGAGATATACAGACTCTCTTCTATTATATATCCCTCCAATCCCTCACGCAAACGCCATTTCCCGATTCTATTTCCAAGCGAGCGCGCGACGATTTCCCAACCACACATACACATATATAATTCCCGTCCAAAGAAAGTTACAGCCTATATAGCTCTGCTTGATAAGCAAATTATCGCTCGTCTGCGCATTACAGTCTATATTAACACACACACAGACGTGATATAAGTATAGCTACATGTATAGAAGAACGCTCGTCTTTATCGAAACGATTTCGTCCTCGAGTATGTCTGTGTGTGTCGTGTCCATAAATAGCCGAAATCAGTGCGCGAGCGGCCATCATCGTGTCTTCTTTTATATATATATATACACGCGCATACACTCAAAGCCAAGGCCTCATTGTAGGTATATATACTCACACTTTCTCACAGGGACGTATCAGCGACGCCACGTCCGCGAGGAATCCGATTCGGGCATACTCCTGCTGATAAGCTCCTCGACTCTCTCTCTCTCTATACATATATACACTACACTCGGTCTACATTATATCTATATATACCAACACGAGTGTATGTATACCTATACATATAATAGGTAGACTCGTCAGTAGCAGCGTTATATAGTCGCTCTCTCTCTCTCTCGGCGTCGCCGCGCATGCGCGCACGTGCACACTTCGCGTGCGCTGCGCGCGGCTGGGATTGTATATATATGTATATATGTAACACTACAGAGAGAGAGGCGCACGAAATGCCGCGAGTCTACTGGTCGGCCCCGAGAAATATGCGCCGAGCGCCTGCCGATCGATAATTGCAGGATAAATCAGTCTGCTCCGAGAAAACTCCCTCTCTCTGGATTTTGCGAGAGAGACTGTCGCGCGGGTTCATCGCTCCGAGCGAAATATCAGCTATATATATTATTGTACCTTGTGTGCGGGTGATATATGGATTAGACGGTGTTTTGGGGACTGTGTATATTGATCTTCTTTGGGTTTTCCGGAGAACCGACCGATTTGTTTTGGATTTTTAATGAGGCTACGATCGAACTGGGGTCATTGTATATTTAACTCGTTGTTATAAGTATCGTGGCATTATAGCCGACTTTAGCTCACAGTTCTAATTCCGCTCGCATTCGGACGAAATTGAAATAGATTAATAATTGCGCATGGATTATAAATAAATCATGGAAATTATAAATTTAACGAATCGGTAACGTTTGTTTAACGTTGAATTATAAATCGGTATTAATATAAGAGAGGAAACGCTTATCGAGGCAGGAATAATTGAAATGAGCGTTTAAAAAATCGAGAAATTCTTATGTAATATTTATTCGACTGAGCTGGCACCAGTAAGAGCTTCAATTATATTAATGCGGCGAACTCAATAAAATCGTTCGCCGCTATAATTGTGATGGACGTGCGCGATGTTATTAGGACTGTATAAAAGGCAAACGACGCGTCAAAACTGATATTATGTAATTGAGGATTTAAAAAAAAAGACAAGGTTGTATATATAGTAGACAATCGTATTACATGTGAAGAGAATATTTATTGATGATTAATCATTGTGTATTACAGAGATCGTAAGGTACGCAGTAGGTAAAACATAACAATAAAGCTAAATGGTGAAATCAAGTAGGAGCAATAACTAATCCCAATAAGATAACAAATAAAACAGACTCACATTTTTTCTATACATGTATATATTATTTATACTTTGACGCGCGGAGAGTCGCGTCTAAATAGACAACAATATATTATAATATCCGCCACCAACGACAAAACTCGGATGTTCGCGTTCGGCGATATAATAATCTTGATCGCGATTGACAATAATAATGACGATCTTTTTCGGGATTATCATTGTTAGTTTACATATACTTGTATATGACTACATCCAATAAATCTCGAAACGAAAAATTGCACTGGTTCAATATCGGTCTTTCGATATATATGATAAAGTCGTTCAAACCAATATTTACGTATAATATTAATATAAATTAGAGAAAAACATAAGGTAAACTTTTCAATTAATCTTTCAACAAAATACTACTATATATATGTGTGTATGCGTCTATTATTACATATATATTAATAATTAAAGGACAGTTTTGGTTTTACTTCATTCAACAGACGATATGGAAGCTCAGGGATATTACGATACACCGATGGTCTTTCATATAACGTCCATTTCTTCGAAATGAAGATAAAATTAATCATCGTGTAGCTTCGTCGTCGGACTTTTTTTTTGTCAGCAGATCTGTTAATAATAGCAACCTAATAGGTACCTTCAATAATACACAACACAAGTGTATAATAATGCAATATCGCTATAGCGTACACACTACGTTTGCCGACTATCTATCGTTTTTTCATTTTAAAAACGAAAGTGGAAATACGATGAGGGTTAGAGTGTAAAAGACTTCTATGTTATATTATATTATATGCCATTATTATTATATATATATATAGTTACGGTAGCTCTTGTTCTCTTTTTTGATTTTGTAGTCGATGAAATCGTTTAATACATTAAAGGACGACGCGCAGATATAATATATCGCCTTATAGTCTACACTGCATCAGGACGTACATTATATGAACATGATCAGTCTATACAATCGATGGGTTTTACAAAGTTGTATGTGTGGGCAGTTTTATTACAATCACTTTTGTGTTTTTTTTTATCCTCATGTTTTGTTTTTTTTTCTTATGTCTGTTGTAACCGACTGCACGCGCGTTCGCAATTTAGCGCGATGAGCCTAAAAAACAGCCTTATTTATAAGTGCGTCGACGAGTATAGGTTCGCGCAAAATCAAGAAAAGAAAATAAGGCTTAATTGCACGCCAACGTGTGTTCTTAGAAATAATATAAAAATAAATTGTGCACAGCTATATTATCAAGGACTTTGGTAAATTATATACCTACGCAGTAAAACAGTAGTGAAAGGAAACGTATATAACATAACTATTATATGTTTTATATGCTATTCGTTCTAAAAGAGACACTTTTCAGGATGCATGTTTTTCTCGGTTTTTTTTTCTTTTGGTTCTAGCCTCCATTGAGTTACAAAATTATATTGCACTCCGTATATAATAACAACGTACGTTTCGTCGTTATCTCGTGTATATCGTTAAAATAAACACGTGTGAACACAGAAATTTCAAGTTTTTTTTTTGTTTGCTACGGAGAAAAGTATAATAATTAATGCTACAAGTATATTATAATGATAAAAATATTCAAGGTTGGTCCAACTGATCTTTGATATATATATTGACGGAGTCAAGTGCTTCATTGTCGTCTCACGACTTTTGCGCTTCAATCGATCAAGTCCAATACCCCAACGACGCGGTGTACGTGTGTCTATATATTATGTATAATAATAAAATTGCACTAAACATTGCACGTTCGTGTTTATACTCTCCCTCTTTTACTCTCTTTGGCATCTCTGAGGAGTACTCGTCTCTCTTAATTTTTTTCTCTCCACTATAATAGCAAGGATAAGACCGACTGCGCAGCTGTACTATATAATATGTATATATATTTCTTTTTTTACGCAGCTCACGAAAGTACAAACAACCCGTAGTAAAATTTTTCTTAAAAATTCGATAACTACTTTTGACATGTTTTGCTTAAAATTTTCGTCGTCTAGAAATAAAGCTTCTCCTCTTAAAAATTAAAAACACCATAGAACGTTTTCAACGATCTTCGTGACTTCGTATCCTATACACATATTCTCTCTTGTCCGCGGTGTGTGTCGATCTTTTCTCTGCTTTTGCCTATATATGTATATATAGTATGTGTGTATATATATAACGCGGAGTTCTGGCTGCTTCTACGTACATCTACTTATCGCTTACACGCTAATCGTTACCTGCATCTCTGGCACGGTTACACATATATATAGGATATGGATGAGCGCCAGAAGGATATATGTAAAAACATCGAGTAATAAGTCCGATGCTCTGAGCTACGTTGGTTCTTTTCGTCTTTTATTTCTTATCGATTCTTTTTCACTTATATACGTCGATCTTTCTCGCTCTTGCTAGATATGCCTGGAGGGGAATTTTGTGCTTTGCAAAATCGAAATTCTCGCTAGGATAACTCGGCGCTCTGTCTTTTTTTTGTTGCTTTCGCGAGGAACTGTTCAACTTTTAGGAACGAGTCGGTGAATATCATGGTCGAGCGTTCGATTATGTGTAGCGGATTTTTTTCTCTTACTCTTACAACGTACCCGCGTCCACCTCCGAAGCATATCCGTTTCTGATTACGAATTAATTGGTTATCTCTTTGTAGAGCCGTGTTTATAGTAGTATAGTTTACAATTAGCCTCCGAGACGTTTGTTTTGTGACAATTTCACGCCTTTAACGATGTCTATATCACAATTGATTCGAACCCCACCGTTTCTATTAAAAAAAAAAAATCTTATCACTACAAGTTTCGCGCTTTTCTTTTGGCTAGACAATATGGGTCGAAATAATTCTTTTTTCACACTTCGATTACTTGACACAGAACTTATTACCATTCCACGTACAGGTTACATTATTTTATGAAGGAGAAATCGGTAATGCAGCGAGAGATTGAATAAAATGAATGAATGCTGCTTTTAACTGTACGATATATTGATGCTCACATCGAACAAATCTGTTCTATTTAAAGTTCGACCACTATTTTTCCAAAATACACACTCGTATATAGCTACCGAGTGCAGTACGTGTTTAAAACAAACGTGTCAAATAATCACAAAGTAACTATACCCCCTTCCCGCTACAGAGTCTATAATTATATTGCACAAGTGACTTGCTAACCCTTAAAAAACTCTCGACTAAAAGTAAACCCACTCGCCACATCCAAAACGCGATTATGTATAGCGCATAATACAAGGGAAGAGTGGAAGTGATAAATAGCCATTAAAGAAATGGTGGAACCCGCGAGATATCAGTGAATCATACTTATGGAGGCTGGTGAGCGAGATTGAAGAAGTTACCCCTCTGGTTCCGGTATTGCGAAGCGACGACCGCCTGGGGGTTGGGTATGTGTCTGACGCCAATGTTGGGTTTCATCTTCATGCCGAATCCTGTGATCCTCTGGTGAGGCTGGGGTATTCTCAGGGCCACCTTGCTCGCCAAACTGGTCCCTACACCTGTCGGACTGCTCATGAAGCTCTGTGGTAACTTTGCCGCCTTGTCCATCTGAGCACCACCTCCCAGCAACGAAACCGCGGCGTCGGACAAGGTCCTCAGATTGGTGTCCTGACTCTTCCTGGTCTCCTCCTTGGGCTTCTCCGCCGCGAGCCTACTGGCGCTGTTTCTCAGAATACTGACCGGTTTGTCTCCGGGAGCAATTTTGCTGACCGTCAACTCCGGCACGCTGGACGACAGGTCTAGAGCGTTGTCCTTCGAGACGTTGGATGGACTGCTGAGGTCCAACGGTGACTCGTACTTGCCACTGGGGAATGAGCTCGGTGCGAAGGTGACGTTCTGCCTCTTGACGTTTCTCAGAGGCGTCAGTGGTGGAGGCTCTTTTCTTTTGCCGCTGGTCGTGGTTGGCGTGCCGCTCCTGGGTGTGGAAGACGAGGTAGTAGCGGCACTGCTAACTTCCTTGTTGTTGGACATGATGCTCTTGAGGGTGTCGCGCATCTGCTTCTCCGCCAGCAGGCTGCGAACGCGATTGGCCTTGCTCTCGCGCAGCTGTTTCTCCAGCTTCTCGCGTTCCACCGCAGGATCAGCCTTGTCCGTTGTCGATCTGGCTGGACTCTTGGCCTTCTCTTGCCTGGTCTTGTTGGCTTCACTGATGGCCACGAGTCCTAGTCTACGGAGTACCTCTTCGTTCTTCGGTGGTTCCTCCTGCTCGACTTTGCTGTTCTCCGGGGTCGCGATCGGTACAACAACCGGTACAACAACCGGTTTTTCGGGCTCTGCCGGTTTCACTGGAGTCTCCTCGGGAACGGCGATCGGTTCGACGGTCTCCGCGAACTCCTTGTCCGTGATACTCTTCACCTCCTCGATGATGGGACCGGGTTTTGGGCTCTTGGGCGTTCGGTTCTTGGGTTTCGTCTTCTCCTTCCTCACAGTCCGCACGTGCAGCAGTTGATCCTTCGATTGGCTTCCGCTACCGGTATTGGAAGTCACCCTGGGTGGACACGGTGTCAGGCGGACCTTCAGCTTCAGCAGATCTTCCCTTGGTGTGGTGGTGATCTCGGCGATGACGCGTTTGTTTCGGCGCTTCTTGCGTTTGTGCTGATGCTCCACCTTGGGTAACTTTGCCGATTTCTGCCGATCTTGGAGACTGGGCGGTGGATCGGGTGCCCGCATGACCGGTGTCACCTCGCAACGAGGTTTCTTGGGTTCGGAACTTGAATACTGGTCGACTACCGTTGTCGTGGTCGTGGGAGCTGTCGGTCTGGGAGTTTTGTCGAGGGAATCGGTACGCGATATCGCAGGTTTGGGACTGGGAGGAGGTGTGGGTGGCCTCTGGATGTTCTCGATCGCTTGGTTGCTGGTATCGGTTGTAGTAGTGCTCGTGGTGGTACTGCTACTGCTTGTGTCGAAGGAATCGCTGCTCGTGGGTTCGTCTATTTTAGTGATACGGTATAGGAGCTTCATTGGGGCTTCCTGAAATTAGACAAGTCACGAGGTTCGCGTATATGAATTTATATGCACACAAAGGGGATAACGATCACGTTGCAAAGATTGTAATAACGGATATAATATTATTTCACTTTACGTCTAGTATACAACATTATTTAAAAGATCGGTATAGCTTACCCTCTTCCACTCGAAGATGCAAGCCAGATCCATAAGCGTCCAGGACGGATCTAGCACTTCTATATCGTTCTTCAAACTATTAGCCTCGTACATCATCTCAATCTTGTTATTTCCACACTGCTGACCTTTACCCTCGGTATCATCCCAGCCCCTCTTTAACATTAGCAATCTCAGCAGGTGTCTGACGGTCACACCAGCTGGACACTTGAGGTACCTCGTCGATCCCTCGCTCGTCGAGTCCAACTCGCAGAGGCTCAAACTGACCAGGTCATCAAAGCTCAGATCCGGTGCTCCAAGGGGTAACTGTGTCAGACCACCGGCACACTGAGGGTTCACCTGACGGAAGTGTCGTCGCCGTTCTTGCTCCGACCGGAAGAGACCCGGCACTACCAGGTAGACCAATCGCTGTAGGCCCACGTCTGCGATCGGTGGGTTGAGGGCACTCGCGCTACACACCGGACAGGTTTTGGGACCATTGTGAAGTCGTCGCAGTATGCAGCCGCGGCAGACTGAGAACAGAGATGGTAGAAAGGGGTGCACGTTTTATTGACTGTTTGCAGGTAGAGGATTTTTTTTTCTGTGGGTGACCATCGAGCATTGTTAGTGAAGGTGGATTACAGGTGCGGAGAAAAGCGAGGATGAAAGTTTTTACTGTTTATAGTGCAGGTATATACAACGGTATATTTCTTGTTTTATAACTAACTGGGAGGTCGAGCAGAGTGATCCCAAGAGATATACGACTTTTGAAAGTGAATCTTCCAGGTGTAAAAATTTACGACGAGAAATACACAGTGTAAAAAACAGTCTTAATTGCAGCTCGACAAAAATTAAAAAAAAAAAAAACAGCAGTTTGTAAATCAAGAGCAAGCAGGTGTCACATATTAGCGCTTCGCTGTGCTGAAGAGAAGCACCGCTACAGTCATGCTCGTATACAACGTGTATGTTATACTAACAAGAATGCAGACACTCAACGAGCGTCGTCGCGTCGATCAGGTATCCCCTACAGAGTGGACAGACGATGTGATCATTGAGATCCTTGACGAGGGGCTTGTCACCGCACTCCTTGGGCCCACCAACGCTGACTTCTTCCTGTGGTTTCTCCATCTCCTCGTCGTTCTGCAACTACGCCCTGGAAAACAAGTTTTTACACACACCGCTATTATTATTATTATACTCATTTTTGTAATCAATATATATACATTCAAACACACCGGCAAGTATACTCGAGACAGAAGAAAAGAAATAAAACGAGACGATCGCAAAAAGAAGCGGGACCCGCGCGCGACGCATAATAAATCGGAATAAGCGCGTTCGTGTGCCCGAGGCCGCGTGCTTGTGCACGTAGGCGTATCTTATTCGTCCCCGCGCGGTGCAACGTTCCACTGACTTCTCGCGAGAGCTCGAACAAAAAAAAAATACGGAACTTGAGTATTATTGCGAAAGAATTTTTCTTCTCGATATAGATATATTTTTACTCTCATTCGTTCTGTATTTAATATGTGTTCTATACATAGACTCGTATATGTATACTAATCAACATCCGAGGATGAAAAGAGCGCCGGATATTATCGAGCGATGCTCTCGTCGCGCACAGAGGCATCAAAAGATGCCAACATCTGTTCCGCGAGGATGAGAGAGATGCACTTTATCAAATCGAGGAGGGAAACTTTTTGTGAATGGATAGGAGTGTGTTTGTTTTGACTGAGAGAGCGGGGGATCGATTGTCCTTTTGCCGGTGCTGAGGTTATTATTGATTGAAGATCGATTTTTTTGGTAGGTTGCCCAATTATTAGTTTAGGTATGTAGTGAATTATTTATTTTTCAAACGATATAACTGAGCTAGTCTTATCTTACGATTCTAACCTCAACACTGTGTACACCCAAAACAACGTGTTCACGCGTCCCGTCTATCGTTCTCTTTAAAAAATGAGAAAAATTCTCGTAAACACGAATTCCCTCCAAAAATACAATCCACCACCTTGGGCATCCAAAGAATGCACAAACACTCTTAAAAAAAACAACAACAACATCACTACACAAATTCCTGCACACGTTTGTTTACCTCCAACTCGTCACCTCCAAAAGTATATAGAAAAAATTCAGAAGCAAAAAAAGAAATTTCGGAGCAACTATACAGCAGCTCAGTATAGATAGCCTGCACTCGCCGGGCATTTAAAAGTCACGTGCGTCAGAGCGAGACGACGTATAGCCGAGCTATATACCCCCAGACTCACACACAAACACTAATACAAGCCATAATCGATGTGTACACATAGGTAGACCTCGCGCGCGCGCGTGTTCTCGCCGAATTCTTCGTCCGCACACGCACAGAATCATCAGAAGAAGAAGTAGGAAAAAGCTTACCGGTGTGTCTGTGTGTATAGGGCACAGCAGCAGTGAGAGAGAGAGAGGGAGATATTATACACAGTAGTAAAGAAGAAGAAGAAGAAGAAGCGACGTGGCAGGAACCCGAGCCGTATATCTATATATCTGGTCGTATAGAGCTCCGTTGGACTACCGCCGCCACCGCCGGAGCACAAAACACAGCAGGCGAGAGACTTGGCAACACCGCGCGAGCGACTGGCAACGTTTCACGTCCAATATCTGGCAACGACGTCGCCGTATACCATGTTACGATAGCCTCCTCTCTCTCTCTCTCACGAACGCACCTTCTCTCTCTCTCGCACTCACTGCGCGTTCAGGGCGTCCTCTATATAATACTGTCACGAACTCTTCTTCTTCTTGTAATACTTGGGTATATATTCCGCAACTGTTAGTCTCGCGAGGAAACAACGTCGAACTTGTTTATATTACGATCCCGGGAGGAAGACGATAGTAACACGTAGTTGTAAAATATCGACGTCTTCGTCGTCGGCACAACACCAAGTGTGAGCCGTCGACGCGGCGCGCTGGCGCTCGGTGGCTATCTGTTCTCTGTGTTGTGCTCGCGGCTGCTGCTGCTGCTACCGCCGAGTTGAGAGAGATATCGACCCCGCCTAAGCTCCGCCCGCTGAGCTACGAAGTCGGCCGAGTTGTCCCGAACTTCAAACGCTCGCCTCCTCCCCCTGCCGCGATTCTCGCAGTCTGTATATAGATATAGTGTGAGGTATATAGTGACTGTGCTGGTACTGCGTTGGGGTGCCCCCCGTACCTCACCCCCGCCCACGATGAAACGACCTCCTTCTCTCTTGACGCTCTGTGTATACCTATTATATACGAGTGCCTGGAGGTGTGTATGGATATAAGTGCTGCTGAGGAGAGGTATTGCAATAGATTATAAGGTGTGTATACGTGACGCTGTTCGCCTGTGCACCGAGTAATTATGTGCCTTTCTCTGCGGGAGAAAGAGAGTTGGTAGCTGCGTATGTAAGTATAGGATGGTGTCTATATACACCTATACTGATGGGGGAGATTGTTGTATATGCGCTAACATGTCCGGAGAGTGTTTGTATACATATAGATGATGGGTTTACGATCGGGTGTGGTTGAAGCTTCGCCATTACTTGATGATGATGGGATCAATGGTTTTGAAGCTTATAAAAGGGTATATGGCTTTGTTTTTCAGAGATTTCGGAGCAACGACGGATGTGGCACTGTATATACTCTGCTCGAGCTGTCACTGCGTCTATATTTATAATTGCAATTGGAAAAGTCGAACGCATATTATATACACCATCGATGAGGGCAGTGTATTATATAGCTGAAAAGCTGTGATGCGTTGTGTCTATTCTGCGTCAGATTTTCTTCATATACTCGCTGCTTTTTATGTGTTTGAAGATCAGATTTCTGATATCCGGGTAGCTGATTAACACAAAACACACTATAGAATTGAACATTTATACGGATATAGAATATATCGGTTGATTCGCGCAATAAACAGGAATCGAGAGATGAAAAACAGCCGATGACGCGCAGTGCGCCAATTCGTCGCTATACTCGATGCTGCTGCTTTTCTTCGATATTAGACTAAATTTTGCTTCTTTTACTTCTCAGGTGATTAGATTTGTTGTACCTAAACTTAAAATGTTTCGGAATACACACTGTGTAACGAGCGAGACCCCAAGTTCCGCGACCTCTATCAAGCCTCCATCAAGTCCTCGGAGAATCCGTTAGCTGCATCCCTTTGAAAATGCAGTAGTTTACAACAAAAGACAACATCGCTGTCATTATATGATTGGTAGTTTTCTACATAGTTTATCTGGTTACGTGAAATTTTTCCGATTATAAGTGATAAACCCGAAAAAACATCAAACGCATATGCGAACTGCGCGACTTTATACGATGCGAAAACGCGGCGCTTATAACAACGTCATCGTCCATGAATCCAAATAATCGGTATTTTATAGGTGTGATGTGTAATAAGTAAATGACTATATGAGCTGCGTGACAATTGTAAATGCAAAAATAAGTCTGACTTGTAGCTATTTCTTCTTGTGAGCAACATCGACGCGCCCGCCGCACTTGTATTATTAGTTGGCAAAAACTGAATGTCATTTATAGTTCTAGACATTATCTACTTTCACGTTATAAATCGAGATTTACTTATGCGATCAATCGCAAGAATACGATACAGCTGATGGATTACAAGCGAATAATCGAAGATGACAATGACATTCTAAAAGTATGGCGAGATCGTCTGTATAATATGCGATGCACGTCAATCAAGTTACAATTATATTCTAGTCGATGCTCGTTTATAATGCAGAATTCTTTGAAATGTGTATGTTATTAACGTTTGTGGACACTACTTGCTGGATTTAATCGTGTACCGATATGTGCTGCTGCAGAGATAGAACATGAAATCGAGCTAAAATCAGTAGTTATTAGATTGGCGCGATAACTTTTGACAGATATTTTCACGTTGTCTATAATAGTTGCAGTTGTATAGCGATGATATGCAATATAGTTATAACTCATATATTATGAGTAATATAAAAGCAAACTTTACGTTGCTCCAAAATAAATATATGGACAACGTTTCAAAACGCACTCTCGTATCTAGTAAAGTGAACAATACGGTATACTATAACTTTTTACTCCTGAATTTAATTGAAAGCCCTAATTACACTCTACAATATAGGTACACAAATACTAATATGCAAATGCTGTATACGAAATCTAGGTACATGCGCGCATACAGGCCGTAACATTAATTATAGTATACGGAACAATACACAGCATTATTGCGATAATTAAATATTCCATTTACGCATTCACACAACATATACTATAGTTTTCGAAACTTCCCTACTGACCGCGAGTTTCATCAATATCGTCATAATACACGCCGGATTTAAACGCTTTTTAACTTCAACAAAGACTTGCTTACATGCAAATACCCTGTTATATACGGAATACAATACGCCTCTCAATGCAAGTTTTGCTTTTGAACATGTGAAACACACGTCGACGGTTTAATTAGTCTTTTATAACGATAACTGACACGATGGCTCGAAATGGCCATCATGACATAGCTGCGTGATTATATTACGGGCCTGTTAAATTCTGGCGAAATAGTATTGGTCGCGAGAGAGAGAGAGACGACGACGGCGGTAAAACGTTAAAAGGTCGGTGTGTATCGCGCAGGTCAGAATTTTTTCCGGTATTTCGGAGCTGCTGCTGATCGGTATCGATGTGTTCGCCGCGGCAATAAGTGGAAGTCCTCTATAAAAAATGGGCAACGGGTTGTAAAACGAGCAAGTTTTATACTGTGGAGATTATGGCGGTTTTCACAAAGTATCGAATTGTATACACGAGCCTTTTAATAATAGGAACGAGAGAAAATATAATATTTTATACGGGACCTTATAAACTCGGGAAGAATCTTGAGAGCATATTTTTCGTTAGACTTGTGTTGATTCTTTTGTGCTGTACTTTTCAGATCTTTGATTTGGTAGGAAAAGGATAATAGGAAGTACGTGGTATATAGAATTTTGTTTTGTGCGTATTATGACACAAATCCGAGAGTCATCCACGTTTTTAAGGAAAACTTTCTTTTGCATTTAACCATTTTTGAACTATCACACAAAGCCAGATAATAAATATACTGTAAAATGTATAATAGGATTTCCAATGCTCTCGTTGTGTTTGATAGAGCATCAGCAAGTGAGGCAGATTTTGCATAGATTCCAACGGAGAAACAGCCGTCGCTGTTACCGTATAATAAACAACCAATTGCACAAAATTAATAAATACATACAATTAAATACAGCTATATTTAATGCAAAAATCGTAAAAGTTCTTTGAAGCACCCTATTCGCTCCGAACTAAAAAAGAATCACGTCGTGGTGTCAAGTTATATATTTTTCGCACACTTGGAATATGCACGCGACATTTTTCTTGAATTCGACACCTCGACATTGTAAACCAACCGAAACCTCTAGGTCTCGCATAATTTATAAACTCTGCGATTCTTACAGATTTTGCATATTCTTCAAGATTAAAAGAACATCGTATGAATCGATTTCTGGGAATTACGAACGCGGCGCATGTAAAAATTACTTACTCCTAATCGCGACTTCTCGGAAGTTCTTATACGACAAAACGCCTGTAATATCGTTTATCTGCGCACGTTATACTATAATACTATTGTTATACGGCTCACACCGTATACATTTATACCAAAATGATAATTTTAAAAAGCCACCCATTCAAACTATACAATATACACAGATACAGAAAACAAGCACATGATGGCATATTATATTAAAAACAAGCACAAACAGACGAACCGCTCGTATACACACGACGCAAGACAAACTTCCTCAGACGTTATAGGAATACAAATTAGTGTTTTCATGATGCACTAAAATAAGAGACATTTTCCACGCGACTCTTAATATATCCGCCGATTTATGGCATCAGAGGCCGATTTTTTTGCATCGGTCAAACTTTCCGCGTCCTCGGCGCACAGTCCTCGCACACGTGCGCTCAAGATGCGCGCTCTATATTTTTTTTCTCGACTTAACAGTCACGTCTTTTCCCGCGTCAACCACATCATAATTTTCAAAAATTCCCAACCAATAATTAGTAACTACTATACATTTTCCCTCCAATCTCACTCGCAAAAAGCCCTTCCTGACAGTGTCTACTGCAACCGTATATTATGTGTCACCGATCGACAGCATCACGAGCTACATGGAAAACAGATCGATAATACTTAAACGATCACGATATTTATTTCACCAACATTATCGAGAGTTGCTTGAAAATAACTTAACGGGCAACAAAAGGGAAATACCTCAACCCAACTCTCTCCCTGCGCGTAAATAGCTATATATTATTAGGATATAGAATCGCGTCTCATTATCCACAGCATAATCTTCAAATACAAAACTAATCTCAAACTCATCACGAGGTAAAGCAAGAAATCACCCAAGAACATCAAAAGAAAAAAAAATTCAAAGACATGGCGTTCCATCCAACCATCAACTGCACCTACAGCTCAACCAAGCGCCAACACATCACAACACTCAAATCGATCCCTCAATTCCCAGAAAATGGCGCAACCCTCCTCACTCCTCAACCTCGCAAAAAACAAACTCACCTCTCAACACACAGCCGCAAACACACACACACAAGCATCACACACGTAAACAACACAAGAGGGGAGTCGACCCGCCGGCAACAGCAAAGACGCCTCGGTTCTGATTGGTCCTCGGGGTTCCCCAACCCCTCGATAGGCACGCACCATTACGGAGGCCCTTCTCTCTCTCTCTTTCTCTCCTTCATTCTCTCGTGTTCTCTCAGTCCCTTATACACGAGGCTGAGTTGGTTCGATTCTCGCTTCAAATACACTCCGGGCTTCTGTAGTAGACTCAGCATCGGGTGAACGGGATGATACACTGGGAGCTATATAATCTTTTTGGCGAATTCCCCCTCGGCGCGATTCCGGAGGCGCAGGTACTGATGGGAGAGAGGAGAGGCTCGTCGCTGATTACGCCGGGGCTTTGTGCCGTCCGTAGGGAGATTTATTGTTTCTTCTCGGTGTGCTGGTTTTTTTTTATTGTATCTCTCGTTTTTACTATATAGAGAGAAGAACGTTTGCTCCGAAATGCATTTAGGAGCAAACGTTCTTGTTGTTATTGTGCGTATACCCTCTGAAGTGACTCAGACTCAGTGTAGCAAACATGTTTACTGCAACTACGTTCGATGCTAAACAAAAAAAAAGTATCAGTGATTCCCTCTCGCACAGACTCTCGCTCCTATACCCGCAAAAAAAACCCGGTCGACTCTCCCGTATAATAATGATTCCCTTCTATATACACATACACATACACAGAGACACACTGCTGCGCGAGCTGTAAAGGAAATATATAGCGACTCTCCCCCTCGCTTGCCTCGACGAATCCGGCCGTGCCCAGGACTTTTTTGCACGCCTACGTGCACGCACGCGGGGAAAAAAAGTCTCTCGGAGGGAAGGGGAATTGGTTATACTACGAAAAAGCCCAGTATACACATATATTTCTTTCTCTGTAAACGACGTGTATTGATATAGCTATATATAGAGCAGGTATATAAAACCTTTTCGGCTGTCTCTCTCGCGCTATACGGAGGGGTTTTCGCGGGCAATTATCCGTGTGTAGAGGGGAAGAGTGTGTTATATACAGTATAGTCGCAGGAGGAAAAAGGGCGACACGTGAAAAATCGATCGCTCATACGTGCTATATAGCTGTACACAGCAGCCCCTCTATGTATGTACCACATATCAGGGGCGAGTCCTGATGCGAGATTCGCGAATGCATTGAATTATACACGCGGGTAACGAGATGCAGAGGGGCCTTGAGGACATGTAGCTGTGTCTGTGTGTGTATATATATAGATAGAGAAAAAGAGGGAATAATCTCGCCCGGAGGGACGACTCGGCGAAAAAGAGAGAAAGAGAGATAATCAGGGATAGACTCACACATGTGCCGAGAGGCAAATGAGAGAGAGAGAGAAGTATCTCTGTGTGCGTTATATATCCGCGCGCGAGCGCGAGGAGAGAAAGTGTGCTCCAGAGAGAGACAGCTGTTGTATATGGAGGGAGTCGCTCTATACCAGTAGTGTGCTATATATACAGACACTACTACACACTCACACAGAGAGAGAAAGATCGTAAAGGGAGGACAAGCAAAGCGGGGGGTTGTAAAGCCTGAAGCAATGGTGGGGGACAGACGGCAAAACGTTCTCTCTCTCTCTCAGCTCCGCGTACGATTATTATTACTATATAGACTCGAGAGAGCGAGAGGGGAGAGAGCGTTGGTGGTGTTGGGCGCCGCGCTCGCTCTCTTTAGTTCGGCACGAGAGTTCGCATCGTCGGGACGACGCGCCGTCGTTCTCGGCTCGCGCATATAAACCTTCGCACACACATACACACACTCTCTCCCCCCACCCTTCTCTACAGTAGTAGTGTGGCACGAACAGTATTATAACCTCGGAGTGTTGTGCAGATAATATACCATCATCGTCCTCTGGAACAAGGCACTAGTCGCCGAAAGAAGTTTATATAAAAAACGGGGCGAGTTGTTCCTACTAATACTACTGCTGCAGCAACAGAGATGCCAGAATCGGCGGCGCTGCAACAGCGGCGGACAAAGGGGGACGGCGACAGAGCAGTACTGTAGTGCAACGGCAGCAGCAGCAGAGAATTATCTCTATCTCTCTCGGTTCTCTGTAAGCTAGTATATAGCAGCGCTAGACTCTCTCTCTCCCTTGCTCTTTCTCCAATTCCACGCCTCTCTGGCAGAGCGGACGAATTATTATGATGATGCTGCTGTACAGGATGAGGATTAACCAGTAGTATTATATACATACCGTGTACGTATTATCGATGTCTCTCTCTGTGTGTGCATTTTCACTTTTCACTACTGTGTCTCTCTCTGTGTGTGTTTGTGGGAGTGAGTATAGCTCTGTGTGTGTAAGTGTATAATACGTATTCCTGCGCGAGAGAGTGAGAAAAAGTGAGGACGTCTGTGTGTGTGGTGGACATCACATGTGTGTGTGCGAACCAACCGCGTCTATTCGCTCTTTCTGTCTCTGTGTGTATACGTGTAAAAAGGGGGGAAATTTATGGATTGTGCAGTTGAGGACCGGCTTTTCTTTGGCACGTGCTTTGAAACTCTCGCGAGAATTTTTGCGCAAAGGTTGTTGTAAGTCTCTGCTGTAAACACGAGAAGACTGTTGCGTCTCGCGAACTTTGTTTACAAACTCGTCTCGGCCTTTAAATTATAATGGAGCGCAGCACACGAGCTCTGCTCTCTCTCTGCACGTGTGCGCTTACTTATATACTTTCGAAATTGCAAAAAGTGTGTATATATATACGGGATATCGTCTACTCCGAAATGAAGAGCCTGGTGACTCAATTATAAAAAGTGTATTTCTAATTGCTCCGAAACGAAATGTAATATTATAAGGTCGAAGAAAGCCTCTCTTATTATCGGCTATTCTCCTGTTCGTTTCTCTCTCTCTTTTTTTTGCTTGGGTTTCGGCTGCCGCCGCCACCACCGCGACTTCTATTTACACACTCGGCAAAAGAGAGAGGGATATGGAGAGGGAAAATAATACACGAGAGAGAGAGAGAGAAAGAGCGGAAGTCAGTCGCGGATTCGCGAGGGTCGGAGATGTATATTATTTTTCCAACTATTATCCTGCTTCTTCTAAACAAATACAATTATAACGTATTTCTGTCCTCTGTACACATATCCGTTTCTCGCCGATAAGAGCGTCACACGGGTTTATCCGAGCAAAAGAAAAAAAATAAATTCTGATATCAGCCCTCGCAGTATATAATCCTCGAGAGCCGCGCGCGAGGCGAACACGTGCGAGCATGCGCTACGTCCGTTATATATACCTACCCCATATAAACGCACCATCAGACCCGCACAGGAAAAGGAACAGCCGAGTTTCGTTTTCCCGAGAACGATGCTCACACATACACACACTCGCTATTGAATGATCGCGCGGGGTAGGAATCCTGCGCGTGTGTATATATGTATATAGAGATATAATAGCAGTATATATATAGTATACGCGCGTCTTGTAGTTCTACCTGAAAGACGAGTGTGTAAGAAGAGAGAAAAAAGGGCCAAGGGTGGGACAAAATGGAGGGAGAGAATACACACTTTTGTACGATGAAATATGACGTATAGTCCTGAAATATCGTGTGCGAGATGACCTGTCTGTTATATTCCTTTTTTTCCTCTCTCTTTGTATCTACGTAATACTTATCGGAGAAATGTGTCTCGTTTTTTTTAGGATCCTTTGTGGAGGGATACGAAGAAGAAGAAGATGGCCGGGATAGGCAAGAGGACGTATCTGCGCGAGGTGAATCCGCACCTCATATGTCCCCTTTGCAGGGGATACCTCATCGACGCGACCACCGTCGTCGAGTGTCTTCATTCTTGTAAGTCAAAGTCTTGAAGTAAAAAGTGTGAATTATCTTGCGTTGGAATTGATTTTGTTTTATTAAAGAGCGTATTTCTTTGCAGTTTGTAGAAGTTGTATACTGCAGCACCTGAACAAGAATGCCCAGTGCCCGACCTGCAAGCATCTGCTCAATACCGCCAAACCGAATATTAAGTAAGTTTTTTTTTTTTAATACGATGCAAGAGTATTTGATTATTTTACTAATCACTGCGATCGTTTTTTAGGGCGGACAAAGCACTGCAGGACATAGTGTACAAACTGGTACCAGGTCTCTATCACAAGGAGATGCGGAAGAGAAGAGAGTTTTACAGCAAGCATCCGGAGCACGGTAAGACTCGAAATTCAAAACGACCGACGACCACGGATCTCTATAATACCGTGCACCGATATTTGTCAAAATTTTTGTCCTCACTATCATCACGGGCAGTCTCAAAAGAATCTTTTTTTTATTCTTGTATAACATCTATATCCAACCGAATTCGCAGTTCATTCACCGCCGATGTATATATAAAAGCGAATGTATAGATAATCAAAGTACCAATAAAATAGTAGCGAATAATTAATGCGCTAGCTCGCTCTCGAGTTCATGAATGAAACAGATATTGTGATCGATTGCAGGATTCGCTGCGATGAGCCTGAACCATCTTGGCGGTGGTAAGCTCTATCTTTCAACGAAAATAGACAAGCATATACATATATATTTATATATACGTTTTTTTTCTTTCTCTACATCGCCCGCAGTGAAAAGAAAATTATTTATTGACACTTTTTTTTCTGTACTTCACGAGTGCGCTGTGATTTATGCAGTATTTTGTTTCGTATCACGTATGTCCGCATTTTTTCATTTGGAGTTTTATTTATCATCATATATACTTCGTTTTTTGCGCAACTGTACAACATTCATATACAGCGAGACTCGCCAACAGTTTTTTGCTTTCAACAAGAGATTTCAGCAGTGATGATGCGATTTTTGCCGCTAACGCAGTGTTCTTTCTTTCTCTACATTATACATATATAATTATACTATAGTGACGATGACAATTATATACATAGAACGATTTGCAAGTTGTGTGCTTAAATTGCGATTGTAACTTTTGTTTGAGATTATTATTGTTACTTGATGCAGGTATGCCTGCACCACGGCCACACTTATACTTGATATACACTGTAGATATTTTTTGATTCACACACTTATATGAAGGGCTGTTCACCGAATATTAATTCGAAAAAGAAAAGATCCTCAACCTAATTGATAAATCTTGTAGTAATCACCGAGAGTGAATAGCCCCTCGCACGCTAACGATTTTATTATTTGAAGCGAGAGAGGAAAGAAAAATAAACTTTCACTTTCAATTCAGAAAAACACTAACTATAATTATCTGATACCCCCGCAGCTGACTCAGCAACGCCGGAACAACGAGGCGAGGACGTGAGCGGCAGGCTGATCTTCGCTCCGGAGGACGCGATCAGCTTGAGTCTGGAGTACCTTCCTGTGGGTTCTGATCCTCTAACCCTGCTGTCGAACAACAGCGATGTCGACACTACTCAGGTCAGCAGTCCCAAGGCAAAGATCAACGGCGGTATGGCCAACAGGAGATACCTTCAGTGCCCAGCCCTCGTGACCATAGCGCATCTCAAGAAGTTTCTCGCACTGAAGTATAGCGTCGATGTGACCAGGTACAACATCGACATCTGCCATAGACGGGCACCACTGCCCGAGCACTGGACTCTCATGGATGTAGCCTACATATTCGCGTGGAAACGGGTAAGCTAATTGCGATCTTTCCAGAGTCCATTCGACAAGATTGAATGTGATGTATACTGACATCATCCGATTGTTTCAGAACGCTCCGATAAGGTTCTTCTACCGCATCACACAAGAGGAACAGCAGCTGGAGGCACCACCAAACGACAGGCCCTCCACACCGGGTCTCGGTGCGAGTCAACCCATCGCTAACGAACAAGCCGTTGGGCCGGATGATAAGGAACCCGAGTCTAAGGAAGAACCAGCAAACAAACCGTCCGACATGGAGTCCAAGCAGAAAGTTGCCGAGCCTAAGACACCACAGATCTCGCCTCAGAAACCCGAGATCAAACGAAACGATCCCGAGAAAGCTCAAGGCTTCCTAGCCAAGAGGACGGCGCCCAGTCCCAAGCAGAACCTACCCGTGACTACGAAACCACTGCCACCGTTGCTGCCGAAGCCCGAACCGCAGGTGAAGAGTCCGCTCAAAATCATGAAGAACTCGGACGGAAGATATCAGGTACTGCGAGGACCCGCCACGCCGGTGAGGACGACGGACAGCAGTTCGGTTTCATCGCCGAAATCTTCCCCGCCGCCCCTAACTCCAGCAGAGTTCAGTGTGGTCAGCATTGCCGATGGCGCCAACTCCAACAGCGTCAAGATCACCCTGAAGCAATGCCCACCACCTGGAAGCACGACTCCCACCAGCACCAACAGCAGTAACGCGTCCAAGAAGCCAAAGGTCATCAGCAACGTTCTCCTGAGAAATCCTGCGCAGGTGGACAAGTCCAGCCCCATCAGCATCGTTGAGCAGCTACAGGAGCAGAAGCAGAAGCGCAAGGTCACATTCCTGGATAACGTTGAACAGAGTCCCGTGACTTCTCTCAAACAGGCGAAGAAGTCGAAAGAGCAAGTGGACAAGAACCAGTTCCTGCAGGGTTTCAGACTGACCGCCGCTGCTGCCAAGCAACAGCAACACCAGGAGGTGTCCAACTCCGAGCAAACGTCTCCGAAGAAGAAGAGCGAGCAGATCAGTGTCGAGGAGCAAGTCAGAAGTATCATTACCAAGAACGATCCGAACAAGCTTCTGACCAGCGCCAATCAGCAAACGACGGCGAACAACAGCGAGGAGACGTCACCGACGAAGAAACGTCAATCAGAGGTGAAGATCAACTCGACAAATATCGCTGATCGACTCAGCGATCCGAAGCAGTTGGCTACGACAGGGGACAACGCGTCCCAAGCTCAGGCGATCAGCAGCAGTAACGAGCAACAGCCGATTGACGTCTACGCGTTTCCCAACGATCCGCCCTCGGCATTACCGGCTGGGGCAGTGAAGAGAAAATGTCCACCGGGTCTTCCGATCTTCGACGTGCGGAAGAAGCAACCGCAGTACCAGACAGGAAAACGTGCAGGCGTAAACACAGCGAGAGGCGGTGGAGCGGTCAAGTGTTACAGAAACCAGTCGGCTAAGCCGACGATCTACGCGAAGCCTCCACCGAGTCCAGCCAGGGTAAGTCTTTGAAATGATCTACTTTTAAGTACCACTATATTATTATACTTACAGTGTTGCTAATAACGTTACTCTTAGATTCAGCCTCTGCAGAACCTCCACGCCGTTGGAAACGTAGCGAACGTAAACGCTGGCAGTCCTTCCCCTCAGCCTACAAACAACCCCGCAGTCAGCTCCACATCTCCAAAGAACGCGCCATCGCCATCCTCGGTGATGATCTCCCACGATACGCGAAATTTGCTCGATGGTTGCGGACTCAATATACCCGCTAGTCTCAGCATCACCCTGACTGCACCGAAATCCCCCAGTCGGGCTAACGAGCCAGTCATCGATACGCGAGGATCGAAAGAAGTCCAGAGCCCACTGGATAAACTGAATCCGAACATCACTGTCAATGATAAATCTGTTGATCCGAGAGTACTAAAGGCGCTGAAATCCGGTCAGATGCGGATGCCCGCGGCCAACGCTGGAGCCAAAACCAAGGGAAGACAGCCGCCACCTCCGGAACAGACGTCTCAACAAGGACCGGCTGCCAAGAGGAAAAAGGATGCCGAGCAACAGATGCAACAGGCAAAGAATATTTTGGATCTGAGTGGGACCAAGAAGATGGACACCCATCCGCTAAGGATTCCCACGCCTGTTGGGAAATTCAAGCCGAAACCACCGACTTGGGTAAGCTTAATGTCTCAATTTACGATGCAGAGTTGATCAAAACCGTCATTGATAACGTGATTTTCTGATTCAGTCGCAGGCCAACAATCCGAAGCCTCCAACGAAGGACGACGCTCTAAGCTACACCGCCAACGGCCAGGTGGTCACCCTGACTGGCGGCCAGAGGTTCTATCGCGCCCCACCAGGATCACTTACGCCTGCTGCCCATCGAATCGGCGACATCCCAATACCAAGTCGTGCCCCGGTCTACGCACCCTGTTTCTCCAGCCCCTCACCTCCCACCAGTCGTCCACCTCCCGTTAATCTGTCCTCCGTATTCCCTAGCTTGCAGAGCCTTTACGCATTGAGTCAGTCACCCAGTCTCGAGCAGTTTCACATGGACTCGAGAATACGGATGGCAGCTGCTGCCAACGCGGTAGCGAACGCCAACAAGGATTCCAACAACGGAAGCAGTAATAATTCCGGATCGGCTGGACAGAAGAGTCACCTGGCAGCTCAATGCGCGCCCATCAAGCCGGCGAGATCGTCGGTTGGATCGTTTGCCGTACCGATCGCCAAGCAGATCAGCGGAGTTGCTGCCAAGCTGGCGAGTAGTAATAACGCTGGGAAAGGAGCAGCCAGCACTCCAGTCTCGACTGCCAGAGACACCGAGACGACCTCGAGTAGTACTGACTCTGGGAATACCGAGCAGAAGGACAGAAAAATCGAGAGCTCTAAAGAAGGTGAGAATAAAGTTCCATTCGTTTTGCGATACAGATAAAAGAATGGTAGTGAAATATTTCAATTCGATTGCAGCCTCGTCGAAAACGGATACAGAGCAAAGCGAGACCTGCACCACCTCCACTGCTGAGGAGGGCAACTCTGAACAAGGCGCTGCCAGTCCTCGGGTTACCTCCACAGCTTCTCCGTCGCCTCCTCCAAGCGTCAGCGAAGCAGCCAACTCCAGTACCTCCGAATCCAAGTCATCCAAGCCGGATAATCGCCAACAACAGCCTTCTTCCGGTTCCGAAGTAACGAGTAGCAACAAGTCTCCTGAAAGTCCAGACTCCAGTTCAGTGGTAACCGAAGGTATCAGCAATTTGGTAGACAGTACAAAGCCCGCGATGGAGAAGACTGGAGATGCGTCACCGGCGAAAGCCGATACGAAAACGACGAGTGACAAGAAGTCGAACGACGAAGCCAAGTCGAAGGAGAAGCTGGATACCATAGAGTTCAAGAAGCCTATGAGCTCCGAGACTCTGCAGAAGAGATTCCTCGACGCGTTTCCCTCCAACGAGTGGGCCAACGATCCCGTAGCCGCTGAGCAGTTCGGAAAATTTCTGAAGCGCCTGTCCTCCATGCAGGCAGAGGCTCAGTCGAAGAACGCCAAGGCAATCGAGTAGGATCTCGTGTTAGATTAGATCAAATTCACTGAGAAGTATTTATGTATGCACAATCGTTGAATGAAACGTTTCGTTTGATATCGGTGTATTTTAGTGAAGGTCGAGAGCTTTTGCTAACGAACCTCGAATTAGTGTAGTAGTGGAAATTATAGTAGAGGGAAAATGGAACAAAGTTCACACGCGGAAAAACTAGCTTCGTCACTGCCCACCTCAAAGAAACTTAAACTTTTCGTTACACCTCTGATCTGCGGATGTGTGTATGCTTTTTGTACGTTGGATGGATGGACTTGGGAATTTTTTAATCTACTATTGTGATAAGAGGTTTTCTGTATGTACTTGCGAGAGCAGCAGCAATTTTTGTACTTCACAGTGATAACGCAGATATACTACACATGTAAGGGTTGACCATTGGCCGTGGTTATTGAGTCTAGAAATTTGTATTTTTTGAAAATGTTGATTATCAATGGATGGTCAGAGATTTATTTTTAAATTCAATGATTGGGCCAATGGTTGGACAATGTACTATATACTAAGCATTTATTCAGGGATCTTTTTGAATGTCGTTTTACAACATTATAAGAGGGAAACCACCCTGATGCAGGGATGAAAAGTGTCTAATACAACAGTGGTAATTTGATACATTAACTTATTAATGCATTAAACACGAGCTTTAATGGTCTTTGCCATAAAATGTATCCGTATAAACTACAGTATTCTTACAATCAATTAATAAGCTTACTTATACCAGGAATCTGTCGGACTGCCTGCGACATGAAATGAATTACTTTTGTTTGTGGCATTTTTATAAAACCCACGCTCAAGAAAAAGAGAAAATTGTTCTTTTTGTAAAATATAGCTTATTTTAATGTAATTTTTAGCTATTTCTAAGCGATTGTATTGCTAGCGGAGAGACAAGATTTGTTCCTTTAATTGTAGTCAACAGCAATGTAGTTTTGTTTGCTATTGTATTTGGCATTGTTAAAGCTTTAGTTTATCCTAAGTTTTGTTAAAGCGACTCGTTGGTACACACAAGTTGCTGCACACTGCCACTGCCATTTGTATCAATACAAAGCTCGAATAATGCATGCAGACTGATATACTCCCAATCGAAAAAGCAGAGTATTTTTCTTGCAGCCAAAGCCAATGCAAAAGCTATTATCCCCGTCAACTTTGTGTACAAGACGCAGTTGTCTCGTATATACGTATACGTTTAGATTTTAACAGTATCCTTAGTCGTGTTAAGCTGTATATATCTTGAAGGAGATCACTCAAAGACAAGAGTACCATGTTCAGTATACTAAAAATACTTAAACAAAGCGACGAACGCAAGCGTCGAAATGTTCTATTTTACTACACAGAATATGAATTGTAAACACAAATAACAAATCGCCGCAGTCAGGTCAATCGCGCGCTCGCAAGCGCTGCCAGCAATTTTCGCTCGCCTTTTTTTTATATAATATAACATACAATATTAAGTAATAACAAACGAGCCGAAAGAGCGAGAAGAAGAATCAGGAGAATCATCGCAGTGTACAATACCGAATAAATATACGTATTCCTATACAAAGCTCACTCTCTTATCAGAGATATACAAGTATTCATTTCACTCACCTACTCGTCCTCATCAGCAGCTCTCCATCATCGCCGCATTCCACTTTCTCCGCGACGACGTCTGCACTAATGTATACAAAATGCACCGAAAATTTCAAAATAATCGCGAGCAGTGCTCTGACGTAGGCAACATGGCCAAGCTCGGCCAATGAACTGCCTTCACCTCGAGGAATTGGCTAAAAACCGATGGGCATTGGACGCTAGGATCGCGGCGCATGCGCCCTACCTAACCTACGTTTACTCATTCTTTCTCTTTCACCGCGCTGTTGCACATCGCGCCGCTCTCGAACTATCTCGACGGCAGAGTCGCTACGCGACACACACGCGTACACATATATTTATACCGTTGTCTTTCTCCTCCGCGATATATTGCATCCGTCCGCCAGAGTACATACACAAGCAGTAGAGAGAGAGAGAGAGCGTATTTTTGTCATGCGTGCAGCCGCTCGGTGTTTTACGCCCACAACCATCAGTGCCAGGAGGAAGAACCGATCGACTCGTCGCCGCTGATATACTCACGGAGTCTAATCCGTGGCTTCTTTGTGCGTCCGGTGCAACTGCGGGGGTGTAGCTGCTCTTCTTCGATATTGCACTTGGCTATATCTATACACCTGTGTGTGCACACATATTTGGCCTCTCCCTCTCGGCATTTGACATGTGCATGAGTCGTTGGGCGGAGCAGCCGAGCAGCTAGCAGCGGCTGAAAAAAAAACTGTGGCATGGATATTGAGAAATAATGCCAGCCGCCGCGGGCTCATCATCCTCTGTTGTTGCGATACTTCCACGTCGCGATCGCGCTGCCGCCGCCACCGCGATAACGATCATCAGCCACTGCTCCACGATCGCTAATAGGAGGAGGAGGTAGTAGTAGTCTCGGAATCATGCTGAGGTTCCTGTCGAGGCGCCGGGCCCGCAGCGTCAGCGGCCAGCAAACCTCCTCGCAGATCAAGAACCAGCGGCTGCTCAGTAACAAGAACATCGTTCAGTGTCGTGTAATCCTCCTCGACGGCGCCGATCTGCCCATTGACCTATCGGTGAGTCTTTTTGTTTTTTTTTGTTTTGTCGGCCTTTTATCGATGAGCTTTTGTTGATGGTTCTTTTCTTTTTGAGTAGAAAAAGGCACTGGCCAACGACCTGTACGAGCAGGTGTTCTACAGTTTGGATCTAATAGAGAAGGACTACTTTGGACTGCAGTACACGGACAGCAACAATGTTCAGCATTGGCTTGATCCGACCAAGCCGATAAAAAAACAAGTTAAAAGTGAGTAGGATATGGCACTGTTAAGAGGCTTCAATAATATTATTGTTTTTACTTTTCACAGTTGGGCCTCCGTACACGCTGAGATTGAAAGTGAAATTTTACTCATCGGAACCAAATACGTTGAGAGAAGAATTGACACGGTATCAATTCTTTCTGCAACTGAAGCAAGATGTTCTGGAAGGAAAACTCCACTGCCCTCATCAAACGACAGTTCAGCTAGCTGCGCTAACCTTGCAATGTATGTAAATATTGTCCAAGTACATATGTTTACCTGTACAGGTGTATTGATAGCGTTTTGCACTTGTTTCACAGCTGAACTCGGTGACTATGACCCAACGGTGCACACAGCAGCCTCGGTGTCCGAGTTCCGCTTTGTACCAGAGCAGACCGAGCAGCTGGAGCTGGAAATCTTGGAAGAGTACAAAAAGTGTTCCGGCATGAGCCCAGCTCAAGCCGAATCAGCGTACCTGAGCAAAGCCAAATGGCTGGATATGTATGGCGTGGATATGCACACGGTCATGGGTAAAGACGCGTGCGAGTACTCACTTGGTCTTACGCCCACGGGCATCCTCGTGTTTGAGGGCAACCAAAAGATTGGCCTATTTGTCTGGCCTAAGATCGGCCGACTGGACTTCAAGAAGAAGAAACTGACTCTAGTCGTGGTAGAGGAGGACGACGAGGGCAAGGGCGAGCAGGAGCACACGTTCGTCTTTCGGTTGGTAAACGAGAAGGCCTGCAAGCATCTGTGGAAGTGCGCCGTGGAGCACCACGCGTTCTTCCGATTGCGCGCGCCAGTGAAGGGCGCGAGCGGTCGACAGAACCTTTTCCGTATGGGCTCCCGCTTCCGGTACAGCGGCAAAACTGAGTTCCAGACTACCCAGCTGAACCGTGCACGGCGTACGGTTCAATTCGAGCGACGACCCAGTCAGCGCTATGCCCGCAGACAGAGCCACGTTCTCAGAGACAGACAACGCCAAGTGCAGGATCAGTCAACGCCGCAGCCGTCGTCTGGTGAGAAATGGTTTATCTTATCTGTCCGCGACATAATGTAATCTATACGATCTGCTTACGTTATCGTTGTTCTATATTTCACAGCCGAAGAGGAACCCGAAAGGCTTGAGAGACAACCGAGCAGATGCAGCAGTACGAAATCTTCTTCGGATGCCAGCAGCATTCAAGGAACGTCGTCGCCTCTGGTGGACTCGCTCCTCAGGTCTCTCGCTAAGGAGCAGCAGCCTTTGGAGGCGAGAAACCAAACCGACGTAGCCAGCAGTCAAAAGGAGACGGAGCCGATGAAGACCAGTCTGACTATCGAGAGCGTCACCTGTACACCGTCCACCCCAGTTCCGAATAATCAGGTGGTAGGTGCTACAGCGCTGCCACCGCGCACGCCGATACCGCCCGAGTCTTTGAAGTGCAATATATTGAAAGCGAAAGCTCTCGAGCAAGGCAAGAATTCGAATTTGGTTTCTATCTCGACTGTCGAGAGTCCAACGCCTATTGTTGCCGCTGCTGCTGCTGCTGTTAATGATAAAACGCAACATTCTGCCGATGCCGCCACCATTGTCTCTGTGGTATGTTTTAAAGTGTGTCCGCTTTTCATTGTTGATTTTGTCGCTATACAAATTTATATGAGTTTTTTTCGCTATCACAATTGATGTTTTGACATTTTGGGTTGACGCTTCATTTATGTTGCTAGCTTAAGGAGCGGGTTTACACCTTGGGAATTCGAATTCAAAGATACATTCATTATTTATTGAAATAGCCTTAAAAAAAAATTATAAAACTAGATTTTACCCTACAGTAAAATTTAACTCGAGGTGTACATGCCCTTTTCACACAAGATGTTGTTGCTTTTCTGCTTCTCTCTCGCAATGTAGGGTGGCGACAAGCTGACCTTGTCAGTGAGCGGCACGTCGACGAGTCCATCGCCGGTCGACGACTCAGTCACCGTCACTCATTTCTCGCTGGACAGCTGGGGCAAGATCCAGCAAAAGACTACCCCATTCAGTCCAAAGGTGGCCAACCGATCTCAGAACCCCTTCAATCCGTTTACGAACAACGTTGCCACGGACGAGCCAGTCGTCAACAACAGCGTCACAGAGGAGAACCATATCACTGCGGAAGAACCAACCAAATCAGCATCTCCGACGCCGGTACCTGTTGCACCTCTGATCCCGGTACTGACGACACCGACGGAGGAGAAGAAGATCAATACGAATCCATTTATCGATTCCAATCCATTCCTGAGCCTAGGACTCAATCCCTTCGCGAACGATTTGAGCCCGACTCCGACCCCGATTCCTGTGACACCAACTCCGAAGACGCCAGTTGTCGAGGAAGCACCTGCGATTGTTGTCAGCGAGGACAAACTCGACAGCGCACCACCTACTACCACAGCCAATGGCACGATAGTTGTCAAGACGGAGGAAATTCAGACGACCACCACTACCCTCACGCATAAAGTAAGACTCACCGCTTGCGCAGAGTTTTTTTTTGTTTCTTTTGTCTCGTCTTTTGTCGTAACAGTTTTATGCTAGTGATTCTTCGATTTTCGCCTTTTTATATATTTTTTTTTTGCGTGTAGTGTGAGATGAGTTTTTAGGTACTGTTTCTACTGTTTAACAGATTCTGATATGTAAATGTATTACAATGCCATCTGAATTTGTTAAAATGTATTTCTTCTCTGCAGTTGACTCGTACTAAAACTATTTTTCTCGAAAAATTTTCAACAGGATGATGGACCAGCAGCATCAGACATTAGTCCCTGGTTGGTTGCGGATCCAGCTCAAGCACCAGCGACAACCCAGAGTCCCGCGAAGCACACTGTTATAACTCGCAAGACAGTCATCACGACCCAATTGTAGGCGCGTCTCTTTCCGGCAGGGACCCCATCGCAACAATACGTTTACCTGCTAGATTAACGTAAAATAATCCGCGACATAGTATTACTATTTATAACAGATTTGCTGAATCTATTATGAAGTTTTTGAGCTTTGCATCCAACGAAGGCATGTGTGTCGTACGCTGGGCACCGTCGCCGAAACAGGAAGCAATATAACTACATATCTCTGCCGTGCTAAGCAAGTATTTTTCCTTACTGGTGCTACCACTGCTTTTTTCCCCTCAACTATGATTTTAACTTTGTAGATAAACGCTACTATGTGTAATCTTCAAGGTTTGAAGATTTATATGGCGAGATTTTTGAGGAAATTTTCAGGCTCTGGTAGATCGTGTGCCATGTTTCTTGAAAGGCAGCTTTTTCTTGATGCTATACCGACGACAAATAACCTGATTCTTTTGTATATCTTTTGTACACTTGTGTGATGCCATCACCGCTAAGACTTGAGATCGGCATTTGATTTCGTATGCTCGTACGAATTTACTTCCCGTCTGACAGTTTTTTACCTTATTAAAACTTTGAAAGACTGGAATTTCTATACATTTTTAGAGAAATTTATTACACGAGAAAACGTGGCCTGATTGACGAGTAATAACGTTTTTACATTCTATTTGCCACAAGAAAAGTCGGATGTGCCTTAAAATATATGAACTTGTACTTACGTTGGTGCAGCAAAGACTGTTTTCCATTTTTTACCAAGTAAAAAATCATCATTCTTAAATAAGGTAGTGAGATTAGTTAAAGTATAAGGCGAGTCGAAATGTACTTAAGAAAATTTGTCTTTGTTTACAAAAGAAAAAGAGAAAACTTACATTCTTCAACGATGAAATCGGCTTAGAAAATTTATTTTAACTATAATGTAAATAAAGAGTTTGAATTATACTTGACGTGAAAAAATTTTCTTTAACTTTTGTCGCAGTATTAAAAAAAAGAATATTTTACAAATATTTACTTATTATTGTACTTAAAAGTAGATTATATTTAAAATAATTGCTTTCTGACCAACACATTCCCTGTTTGATCTCCATAGTAAAATTTAGGCAGCTACTATAAACTATACAAACACGACTCGTTCATAGTCATGCATTTATCGAACATACGTACGGAAGTAATACGTCCAATGTAATTTTAATCACTAAATTGTGTGATTAGCACCGATCACAATGTATATGGTAATTGAGAAGCAACCGCAATGATTGAAATTTTTATGTGCATTGTTATAAAGTTTTATTATATTATGTATAAATTGCGGCCTTATAGCATATATTTATATTATATCATTAGATGTTGAATAGATTTGTGCAAACACAAGTTGCCTTATACCTACATAAACTTATAAGTATATAAGGAGAAAATCACAATTATGCTTTTTTGTTTCACCGCTTTAAGAATGTTTTTATCCGTCGGACCAAAAACTAAGCTTCGTCGATATATTATTTGCAAGATGAAACACGATCGCGCATTATGTATATACAAATTACATATATTTCGATCGAAATTCTCACAGCATATCGAAATAAACGAACGCGAGTTTCCAATGTATATTTTTTTATCTTCCTTGTCGATATAAAAATGAATGTCCCGTTGGATTTTTTAATCCAAACTACCTGTAACCAATATACATGTAACAATTTTGTATGACTCACCTGTCCTAATAAAAATTAGACAATATTTCTCGTATACTTTTTTCTTGCTCGTTTATTAAAGTTCATTTTATAAAAGTACATTAAATCTTTAAAATTGTAAACAGCAATTACAAGCATTCATATCATACAATTAGCGTGGACACGAATGTACACGGTGACGTTGGCCTATTTTAGGCGATTCTGGAACAGTAATTGGTCGTGGTTTAACTGGTTGTACTGGCGCAAACGTTCTAATGGGTCTAGCTTTGAAAACTACAAGCTTCTCTAGATCTGGATCATTCTTTTGCTTGTGTTTAAGATCCTTAAAATACTATAAACCCAAAGATAATAACCATGTTAAAATCATCGTTCATATTGAATCATATATAATCCGCAAGCATAGTTTGATTATACCTCCGTTATAACGTTAGTTTTGCACATTTTCTTTTTGCTATCGGTTTTTTTCCTAATTCCACTTGATAAAGATGACTTGTGAAGCTTTGCGTTTTCTTTCCCCGATCCATTAGTGTGTTTGAAAACAGGCGTGTCCTTTTTAATCTTCATTTCTGTGTGAGTATCATCCGAATGCAGAATATGGGAACTGGAATCTCTAACTGGAATATTAGATTTCTCTTCCTCCTTTTTTCCTATGCTTCTACGCTCGCGACGCTCCTTTGCTTTTGCATGAATCGTATTTAGACGTCGAGGAGATTTGGAGCATTTTGGAGCAACTTTGAAAACTGGATTGCTTTGAGATCGGCGCTTATGCTTTTGCGTGAAAAAATATCGTTAGAAAGAAACAATATACTTGGTTACTAAATTGAAATTTATGAAATAAAACGTTTACCGTAGGGGAACCTGTTGTTTTCCTCGAAGAAATCGGTCGACGATTTTTCGCATCTTCTGTAGTGGACACCTTTAATTCCGAAGTACTGCGTACTTTTTTAGACGTGCTAACCGATCCTTCGCTTTGGATTTTTTTTATTTTCTTTTTTGAATGATCGGACGACAGCTTTTTATCAGAAATTTTGTCATTGATTGGCTCGATAAACTACACATAAATAAGTAGAAAAATTAAATTAGATTTTATCATAATTCGAAATTCGAAAATGCTATCAATCATCAAGATATTTACAAATCCGTCATTGATTTCTCCCGCTTTAAGAGAATATTCAGACTCCGATCCGTGTCTGAAAGAAGAAAGTCAATAATAAATCACATTTTCATACGGCAGTCACACATAGAGAGGAAAGTATAACGCGTTTCTTATACATACGCGATATTCGAAGGTTCATTTGCACAGTCGCTCAGCAACTGTAAATTTCGACGACCTACAAGCAAAGTAAAAACGTGAATTCCTACTCGTTCCGGATTCGCTCTTTTTTTATTCACAACGTATGTAGGTATGTATGTAGTACATACCAAAGATCGGCACGTTGGCAAACTCGATTTTAGGATGCAAAAAGTTCAATGACTTCTTAGAACACTCATCTGAATTTCTAAAATTCGGATTAATATTACAAAAAGATAATCGTGGCTCATTCTTGCCGATCGGCGTCGATGTACCCCGTCCTGATATAATCATAGATGCACTGTATTCGTCTGTGATTTCTTCATTTTTACGACTCATGGTCGATCTTATTGTACCGGTTTGATGGACTATGTAAGACTAAGCGTTGTTATCTACTCTGCGGTATGTTAGCGAGTTTGGACGTTCATGTATAGTAGACTAAACACGTTTGTTTACCAACACAAATATTTATTGACTCTGTACATGCGTTAACAGGTTTTCACTTTTCATTATACAAATAAATTACGTGATTGTTTTCGATTTCAGCTCGAATGAAAAATGCGATTATAATCTCTGTAGAGAAATCATGACGTTAACAAGCATATAGAAATCCAGTTTTTTTTTATTTTTGTCATTTTTTTACATGTATAACTAAATCAATTCACCCCTCGCTCTAATTCAATAAATTAGTGGGATAATATGTCGTCTAGTATGGAATTCTCAAGTTTCTCCTTTGAACATTTTTTAGATGTGTATAATGCGAAAAAAGGTGTTCCATACTGGACGACAAAATATAGTGCGTTCCATACTAGATGACAAGCCAATTTTGCCAACGTGGGTTAAAGAACGTTAGGAGAAATAATTTTAGGCACACCGAGGTCTTGATTTTTGTTTACTCATAAAGAGCTTAGCTTTATGTTTACATTATTGTTAATTAGCGAGAGACATGTCAATTTCAGATAACAGCGCTTGACAGGCTTCATTTCAGCCAGTTGTAGTAGATTAAAAAAAAAAAGAAAATGTTCTAGCGGTAAGTGTAAAATATTGGCCACAGATTATACACGAAATTTAAAATACCAACATAAATAGTTGAAAGCCTACAACTCAGCGTTCTGTACTTTACTAGACGTGACACAGTTACTCTGATTGACAGGAATAACAGATATGAGCAACATAACAGGACAGTAATGGTCCTTAAAAAAAAAAAAGAAAACAAAAACTGCTTGGTCCGTGATAAATGAGTTGGTGAATATTTTTTTATTTTAAATAATATATATAATATCATAACGAGGTACAACGTCCCTCGCAACGCCGGTAATCGAGGCAAGCTCTCTCTCTCTCCCTCTCATTGGCCGGTGGTAATTTGAAAGAAGAGTCATAAGATGAGTAAGGCCCGTTGATGATTTTTAAGAGTAAATGAATAATTAGAAGAGGAAAAGGTACTTTTTACTCTTCTTCTTCCTCCTCCTCCTCTTCCTCCTCCTCTTCTTCTTCCTCCTCCTCCTCTTCCTCCTCTTCCTCTTCAGCTTCTTCGCCCTCCTCTTTCTCGCTACCCTCTTCCTCCTCTTCTTCCTCTTCGTCGAACTGAGGTTCTTCGAGGTCGTCATCGGCGGCAGCTTTCACGTCTTCCTCACCTTCAGGCGATTCTGGGTCTCCAGCTTTCTTGCCGGGCCTCTCACCGAACCACTTGGGCAGCTTCGCTGTTTTTTTTAGAAGAAGAAAAAAGGGTGAGTTTAGTAATTTTGTTGTTGTTTCGAGCTTGATTGGACATGATCGAGTGGGTTTCAATTTATAAGAATAAAAATTTGAATATAATACCCCACTCGACCATTATTAGAAAGTTATTGACTCTACAAGACTCGGGGTTTAGTAAAAGGAAAAAGAGACAACGGTGAATTAACAGCTCTAGATGAGAGATTTCGTGAGGGCAAACATGTATATACGTACTCTTCTGGCGGGCGAGGAACTGGTCTTTCTGCTGAGCCCATTGTTTCTCCGTGGTCTCCTTGATAGCATCCGTCAGACCCTGTAACGAGAACCATGGCATGCTGGGATTGACACACAACAAATCGCCGGGGGATACTCGTCTCTCTCTGCTATGTCTCTCTTCCGTCTTTCTGCTTCTTTATTTTTTAGATACAGACTATGTAGGGGGGGGGGTAACTATAGGGACATACTGATGTTCGTTATTAATTACAATTGTTTGAATGGGCTGTATACACGGCTGTCAACAAATTATGTACTCTTTGGTGTCTCTCGGTCAGTCACTTAGGGCAAAAAATACGGGGTTAATTCCAAAATGAAAGGTTTGGGGGCGGGTGCTCTAGAGTTTTCCCACAAGTGCGAGTTATTAATTACTTTTACAGAAAAGAAAGGGTGTTACAACACCGAGTTTAATATATTATTATTATTATTACTGTCGTTGTGATGAGAGATAAAAAAAAACGTGAGATAAAAACCATGGTCCAACAACAAAAGAAAAAGCAAGCAAAATCGGCACAATAACTCTCGAGATAATTAAGTGACGAAGGGTGAGAATTGTTTTTGATTAAGAAGAAGAAAAAAAATAACACGATAGTCTCGCTGATGCTGGGGATCGTCGTCGACTCACTTTTGGTGCGTTTCATGAACTGTTCCATTCTCTGTTTCCAAAGTTTCTCATGGTATTCCGCGTAAAGCGTATTATAGCCCTGCGATTCAAGTCAAGACATCCTCGCGTTTTTAAATTTATATATTTCAAGATTCAAGGGAGATATATCATAGTTCTGTGTGTGATGTCTGTCTGTATGATGGTAGTGATTCATATAAGGTATTTTTTTTCTCTTTTCTCTTTCGTAAATGTACTGGGGTACATCGACTCTAGAAGATGATGGATATATAATATAATTGTTCCAAGTTTTCGTATTTCTTTGGGTATAAGTAAGTTTGGGGTTGGGAAAAACGGTTGTAGAATACTCACGCCTTCGAACAGCTTCTTCTTGTCATCGTAGGACCTGGTGTCCACGCGACGCTCGTATTTGGAGGCTACCTGGATTTTGGGCTGAAAAGCAAAAAATCGCGTTGGTTATACAGACTGGCTATACTTATTTGAGTCATAATCTCGATTAAATATACTTACGGGGTATTTGCCAGTAAGGGCTTCGGGATCCAGACCCTTTTTCAGGGCTTTGTGCCTCAACTGTTGCTTTTGACGTTCTTTCAATTCTTTAAGCTGTAATGAAAGTCAAGAAGAGTTATTCACACGTCGTTGAAATATGCAGGTGTTATGAGATAATAATAAATTTGTGCCAAGACTTACGTCATAGTCCTGACGCTTTTGGCGCTCCTCGAGATCGTATTTTTCCGTCTCCAACTTGACAATAGCTTCCCACAGTTCTGTGGCTTTGTTACGAAGCTTTTCAATTCCAAGCCCTTCGATCTCCAGGGGTTTGATACGGATGCTTAGAGAAATTTTCTTCTCCTCTTCGAGCTGCTCTTTCGTCTTGTTGCGTTCGAGCTGTGCCGACGAGATGGCTCCTCCCTGCGTACAAATCAATGATATAAATAAAAACAATTTAAAGCTTATACCATACAAGGTCTACAGAATTCAACTTTACTATTATTATGTGTACTATTAAAAACTCAATTGTATTGCCAGTATAATAAAATCACCATCATCATTTTTTTACAGCAATTTTTCATCAATATCTTAACTTGAGTAGTTGATACTTACACCGATGTCCTTTCCTTTCGTGATGGTGAAGTTGGGTCCTTTCTTGCTCGCCTGGTCCTTCATCGCCTGCATCATAGCCTGGCGTTTCTTCTCGGACTCCTCGAGACGCCTTCTCTTCTCCTCGATGTCACGCTGTTTCTTCTCCTCTGCAAAGGGAGCATTCGATTTTTTGTTAGACTTAAAAATTCTTTACATCATATAACAAAATCATAAGTTTCACTATACCGATTTCACGTTGGCGACGTTCCTCCTCCTCCTTCTTCTTTTGTGCCAGGCGCTTTTCTTCTTCGGCACGCGAAACCTTGCGTTTCGCCTGCTTCTCCTGTAAATCCGCGAATTATCGGTTCGTTAATCGTATACATCGAATAATTAAATAAAAAACAAAATGATTGTGCGAACGATCGGTACCTTCAGTACTTTGAGCTCTTCTTCCTCCTTTGCCCTCTGTTTTCTCCATTCCGAAATGTACTCCTTGAGCTGTTCGTCGAGGTCGCTACGTTTTTGTTCCTGTCTCTGTTGTGCCGATGAAAAATAAAAACAAACAAATAATTATAAAGTTAAGTCATGAAATAATTATATAAAGAGAAATTAAACGAGAGTATCTCACCTTCACGAATTCGACATTTTCACCGGATTCCCTGGAGGCGCGACGAGCGAGAACAAGAAAAGTAGATCTCTTTAGTTTGAGAGCGACGGCTACTTATCTATACTCGTCGTTACCGTTGCGCTATCCCGCCGTCTATATACTACAGTCCGCCTCTCCTCGTTGCCCAAATCTTTTTTTTTTTTGCTCTCTAATTTACACTCTTTTTGTTGTTGCGGCTCAGCGGACAAGCGGACGTATACAATAACGGACAGAACTTTGCTGCTTTGTTTTTTTTTCTTATAATTTATATGCTCACACACACACGCGCGCACACGCATACAAATATATTATTATTATTATTATTATATATAGTATGATAGCTATAAGACAAGAGACACAGGCGTGTATATTTGCTTGTTTGATTTGTAAGTGTTGTAGTAAATAGACACACACGCGCATAAGCACCTTGACAGACAGACACAGATAGCCACACATATAGACAGAGAACATGTACAAATAAAATAGGATTAAGGTATATATATACGTATGAGTATACTCTCGTGTGTGAAGTAGTGCTGAGAAGCCTTAGGCTAGTGTCAATTATTATTATTAATTTATTATATTATTATTATTATTAATTAATCGTTTTTGTATTAATCAACAATCGACTTCACAGAGGCTGAGGCCGTGCTTTTTTATGTGTGTATATATATAATAAGGCTTGCTAGACATGTTCTGGAATATAGTTATAATGTATATATACACAGTAGGTGGATAATCGTGTTACTGTTCCTTTGTGTATTAATAAACAAACAAAAAAGAAAAATCGTCGCGAAAAATAGTACAGGCCGCGCAGTGCACGCGAGGAGAGGGATTTTGGCGAATAAGTAGGTATATCAGACGCGCGCGCGCGCGGCCGAGTTTAAATTTTCCCGCCCAAGGCCGCTACTGTCAACGTTTGACACGAATTCAGAATTAGATTGGACACGAGTTGACGAGCGCAAAGTAATTGCGTACACGCGTTTATCCCGAGAGCGAATTATCGTTGCAGACGCCGATAGTATATGTATATTTATTGTTTTGTATATAATAGTGCTGCGAGTCTATACGGCCAACAATCAAATTCTGCGCGAGAAAATTATGTTTCTACAATTGTGGCGGATACGTGACAACCGATAATCGAAAAAAAAAAAAAAAAAATCAAGGGAAGGATGCACATCGCAGTTGATAATCGACTGCGAGATATATATGTATAAATACACACGGGAAACAGAGAAGCTCCCAATCGTTAATGATTATTGACAAACAGTGAGGACAGAAAAAAAAAACTGAACACGTTTTGGTGTGAGACACGAGGGAGGGTACATTAAGACACGAATATAGTTTTATATTATTTTTTGCTGTTGTCTGGCTCTTCAGTGAATTTATAAATTTAAAAAAGCAACAGATAACTATATAAATGATTCACTGAAGTCCATCATGGTAGATTAAGAACATAAGAGAGGCTTGTAATCGCGGGGTTTGTTTTGTGAGATACAGAGAGCAGATAGCTTGGGCAATATTAAACGATTGTAAGAGAAAGAAAAAACGAGGAAAAGTTTGTTAACGACACGTTCAATTTACATATGTATTAACAACAACCTCGAGAGTGTCAACTTACTTTTGGGACGCCCTACCCCTACAAAAAAAGAGAAAAAGTACAGATCGGTTAATAATGTTGAAGGATATAAACATCATGGTGTGTGAGAAATTTTTTTTTTTTTTTTCGGCAAGCTTTATGTCTTTCGCATGAATATCCTGATGTTGAACATCATCATCACATATTAATTTATTATTATTATTATTATTATTATTATCTTATAGACATATTACAACAAGGGTTACACAGTGCATAACTTATAATTCGAGATTATTTGTCAAGAAGCGTGAGAACAAAAAGAAACAAAAATGCACATATCCTTTAATCTGGTATACACATTATTATATGTAAATAATATTAATAATTTAGTCATCTCATTATTTAGGTCAACTGTTTTAACGTGTTTTCGTTTAAAGAAATCATGATTCTCTATAATTATAAATTTCAATCTACGCGCGAGAGCCTCAAAAAAAAAAGCGCGACGTATATCTCTCGATAGTTATACTTATAAATATATATAATAAAACACGCGGACTGCCGCTCGGACGAAAGGAAGAAAAAGAAGAAGAAGAAGAAGAAGAAGAAAAGCACGGAATCGAGGGGAATCGGATACACACAAAAATAAACGGGCGGCAATCCGCGTGTGTCGCTCTAATATGTGTGTGTCTGAGAAAGAGAGAGGCCTCTTTTATTTTCAGAAAAGCCGCGCGCGAAGAAGCGATATATATATTGCACGCGCACCCCGTGGAAGGCTCGTCGTTGCTCTCCGACAAGAATATAACAAGAATATTATTAAAACGTTTTCAGAGGTATATACATTCACGTATTATATGTGTGATGCACGAGCGGGGAACAAAAGAGAGAGATAGAAAGAGAGTGATGTTTATATATATATATATATATATGTGTGTGTATTACACACGTCAGACAGATATTGGTATATTGGCAACAGACATATATATAGTTAAGTGACGTAATTTTATTGAAGTGGACAGAGAAAAAGTGTGTGTATGTGTGTGTGTATAGGTATACGTGATATATAATTATTACGAGGGCGGACAGATAAGAGAGACAGAGATTGAGTGAGTGAGAGTGATTAATGATTATTGTATAATATATTATAAACGGAAGATGAGAGAGACAGTTGTATAATATAAAAATGCGCGCGGCAGTATAGTGCGTATGATGTTTCGTGTGTGATTTTCTTTTTCTGTACGTTCGTGTTCGCGTATATCTACGTGTGGTTTGACTATGATTATTATACGTTTTTCATCTTTGCAGCAGCAAAAAGCTATAACCAGCGTTAGAGCCGTGTATAATAACAAGTGTAGAAAAAAAAAAAAATTATTAATTATTGTATCAAAATATAACGCGTGCGCTACGAACAAAGTGTATATATGTATATACTGCGGTAATAGTAGATTATTATTATGACACTGCGTGTGAAGTAACAATTACAAAAAAAGAAAAGAAAAAACAACTGATATTATTATTATATTATATGCCATACGAAAGTACACGAAATACGAGACATCACAGGAAAACCAACTGCGTCATAGCAAGCTATTGTTTAATGCTTATAGTGAGATAAATACGGCCAAAAAACGACTGCACAAAATATTTTTTTTTTTACTCAAAAAATATATAGCTTTACATCGTTTTACGGTTGAGAAAAAGAATAAGTGCGGATAGAGATAGAGAGATGCCATACAATAATATTAAAAAAGAATAACAAAAAAAAAAACAATAAAAGTAGAGACAGTTGCGAATTAGAAAAAGTCTGCGGCGCACGAAAATAACAAAACGTTTACATAGCAGCGACATACGTAGTTGCAGCACGACATTTTTACTTGGCGAGACAGAAAAAAAACCACAAAATTTGACAAAATTACTCTGAAAAAACACAATCAGCTGTCGTGCTGCATCCCGTGCGAGTATAAGTTTAAGATATAAAACAGCGGACACGTATACAATAAAAAAGACTCTGCGATAATCATCACCGACAAAAAAGAAAAGTATAAAAGAAAAAAACAGTATGTAAAGACATGTATATTATAAAGACAAACAAAGAAGAAAAAAAAAAGATAAAAAAGTTTGCGGCATAATACAATGCACGACATTTAAGTCTGGCACTTACTCGATCTTCTTCTCCGGTTGCCTGTCGTTCGATCAAGTATCGAATCGAATCGCGCGTCGCGTACGTGGTGATGGTGGATTTTTTTTTTCGGTAATTGAGACCATGTTTGGTTGGGTTTGTGTGTTGTTTTTTTTTATTGTGGTGATAGATAGACAGAGAGATGGAGAGAACAAAAAAAGAGAAAAACCAGAGTCAGTTATTGGCCTTTTCGTATTATATATAAATACAGTATAATTCAAAAAAAAGGGGGGGTTAGGGGGGGAGTGATTGGCTATTGAAAAAACGGTAATTAGTTATTTGAAAAATTATCTCGATTTTTTCTCTCGTGAAAAATCGCGTCGAATTGTTCTCAACCGGATTTGTTTCGATGAACCTCATCAGCGGCCAAAAATACTACTACCGCCCATTGTCGTATATACTCCTTCGGCTAAGAATAACGCGAGAAACGCGGATTCGCGCTCGCGCGCGTATGAGGCAACAGTCGGAGCTTACTCAATATCCCGAGAGCTTTTGTTCCCTCAAACGTTGTTTCTTATTTTTTTTTACTATTCTTTTCGAAAAATCCAATTCCAATATGCAAGTTACTCGGACGGAGCTAACCTCGGAATTCGGTTTGAAATGATTTTATCGTAAAAGAAAAATAACGCGATTAAAGCTCTGCACAGCTGGAATTCCTCGCCACCCACATAGGCGCTCTATACATAATAATAAAATTGAGAAAAAAAGCCGCGTGTTTTCGGCATCGTGTTACTAAATTCGTATCCGGGTGGGTTGCCTGAGAAGTCGGTGCGACGGTGCTACTATACTATCCGGACGGACGCTCTATTTTCGTGAAGGAAACACACACTCTAATTTTAAACCGGCCGGCATTTCGAGAGTTCGCCTCTTCTCTCTGCTCTCTTTCCTCCCTTTTTTTCATCTCTTTCTTTCTCGACGACGACGACGACGACGACGACGCGATTATCGAAACGCGCGCGCGCGAGAATATTGCGTAATAGCTGCGCTTAGAATTCCGAAATATTATATACTAAATATTCGCGAGGAACAATTTCGTAGGATAGAGACTACTGGTTACATGCTATTTTCGATCGAATACTTTAGAGCTTTTTTTTAGTGCTTTTCTGTTTAGATTGCGTTTTTTAAAGTTTCTTTTAATTATTCACTAGTCTAACTGGGACGGGACGACTGTTTTGCTCTACTTTATAGGGATGCGATTTGACGAGAATAGAAGAAAAAAAAATAATGAAAAAATAAGTGATCGGGGGTGCTGGGACAACTTAATTAAGATTGATGTATATATATATATATATATAAGAGATGGAGTATATAACATAATACCCGCGACTGGAACTTACTTCCTGCAAAGAGAAAGGAAAGACAGTGGTTAGTTTCGGAGCTCGACAGAAAATAACATAGAGATGTATACATGTATATAAAGGACAAAAGGGGGACACTTACACTTCTTCAACCTCCTCTTCGCTGCTGTAAAATAAAAATGGAAGAAGAGTTTGGTTAATTACATGCTGGACTCAGTCTACGTGAAAATTATATATGTGCGGCAAAAAATTTTACGGTATATATAGGGTGGGTATACAAGACAATAACAAAAAAAAAAATAGGTTCAACATCAAAAGGGGCCACAGATGATTCTAGACAAAAAAAGAAACCGGTGAGATTACATCGATGTATCAATATACAACACAGATGATGAGTTATTTTATTATATATAAATACAGGATTTTGACAATCGTGTGTGACGTGTCTGCTGTTGTTTATATATGAAATGTATATATAGGTATGCGTGACATCTATGATTTCCTGGTGGATCTCTCGTCCACGTATAAATATGTATATAACTTACGGATGCAATCTCTTTCGATATATTACAACTTATAACACGCATACGTCGATTCCTTATTATTCGTCATTCGCTAGAATACACGTAAGAACAAACCATTATGTATAAGTATTTCCGTTATATCAATTATCCAAAATATTTCCCATAACGAAGCTATCCGCGTCATCGTATAAATAATATATTCAAGGAAAAAGCGTAAATACAATATCCTGTACTTCTATAATACTCACGAGTATTGTTCCTCGTCGTCCGACATGTTGGGAAATTAGGGTGCTGCAACAGAAAGAAGAAAAAAAGGCATCCATATATACAATGTTCAACAACAGTATTATAACATATCGACAAAAGTTTACAACGATAATATCGCAAAGTTCTCTCTCTCTCTCATTTGGAGTATAGTAATTCGATACGTTCGCGACGGCAGCGGTGCAAAGCTCAAGCTCAAGCTCTGTATAAGGAGCCGGCGCGACGATCCCTTCCTCGCGGCTGACTAATTTTAGTAACGACTGCCGGTCCAACATGGCGCGGCTCGATTTCGGGAGCTTCTCGCGTTTCCAACTCTTGGTTGTCAATGTTAACGGGTTTCCGTTTTTTTTCTCTTTCTTTTCTTTTCTTTGCGTCACCGCAGTATAATACACACATATAACGATTGTACTTCCGATTTACCGATTTTTCACGCTGAAGATATCGGTATGCTTGGAGTTCGTTCCTTTTTTTAGTACGAGCTTGCGAGCTATTTCGAAAGCTCGACGTTATTATTAGAACACACGTACACACTCTCGAGAAGAAATAATAATGACGTAGTCGTGTATAGAAGAGAATTATATGACGAAGCACACGGCAAAATAACAATAACGAAATTTCGCAGTCACGGTCGTTGATCCGTCCGGTTACATCAGTCTCACTTTGGTGCACTTCCAGCAGAAAAAACACTTGTCTGATTTTTGATCCTCCTTTTTTTTGGCACTATTAGCGACACACAGTAAAGATGTACATAGCACTTGGATTACGCGACGTTACGCGAGACGTTCTTTTAAGCGGGTTGAACGATCGGTAGCACTTTTATTTTTTTTTTTTCGCTCTTGATTCGTATCGCACAGCAGCTATATAGACTTTCATCAGAGAAAAGCTCTCGCAAGCACAGACAGAGAGAAAAGTATACATTACAGAGTACAGAGAAAGAGAGATAGTTAGAGAAAAAAATCGGCACACTGAAAGTAGATCGAAGCGCGTAAACGAGCAGTCTGGTGTAAAAAGTCGTTTAATCGCTTCGACAAAATAGAAAAATCGCTGGAGAGAGAAGAGAGACTTACACTCGGGAACTGTGTGTGAGAGAGAAAGAGGCAAGAGTGTACAGTCAGTGTGCGTCTTGGTGTCACACTCGGGGGATGAGCAGTCGAGCGTTATCCGTTGGAATGTGGAGTCCGCGCGAAGACTAGAGCGGCTCTGAGAGTTGGCTGTCCGACCTCTTCTCGCCCTGCCCGGAGTTAAGTCTCTCTCTTACTCTCACACATACACACTCACTCCTTTACTCCCTCCCCCGCTCGCTCTCTCTCTCTCTCTCTCTCTCTCTCTCTCTCTCTCTCTCTCTCTCTCTTTCTCTACCCGAGATGTTCTATAATTAACCAGAGTCTCTCGCTGTCTCTCTTTCTCTCCCTCGAATTATTAGGGGCCCTATGGCTGAGAGGCGCAAGCGCCGATGAATACCTATTTCTGTGTGCGTAAGTATATATATATGAGAGATCGGCGTTGTGCTGCGGGGCTCTCTCCTCGCGCTACTGCGCTCGACTCGAGTCTGCTGGACGAGAATACATACATCGCGACCCTGTAGTACGACATCATGGTGGGGATTGTATTGAGGAGAGAGAGAGAAAGGAAGGGAGTGTAGTATTAGTGGCTAGTGCAGTTTTCGCGCCGCCCTGGAAATCATGACCAGCTTTCCCCATTCCGATGAGACGCGAGCTCCTATGCGGGGGCTATTGTCGGATTTGATAGACGCCTGCGTTTGTGGATGATTGGTAATGGACTTACTTTTTTTTGTTAATGACAATTGTTTGGTTTAGGGTACGTTGTTGTAGAATGACGAGGTGTTGGATTGTGTATAGAGCGTAAGGCGTATACTGCAGTAGAAAGGACCGAGTGTGGTCAGACGAGCTGAGGCGATAACGTACTACAAGTATACATACTGGTGTAATAAATACTATGAAAATTGTTAACTGATTCCTTTTTTTATTGATTAATTATTTAATCAAGTGGCGTGATAATACTAGTGTCACGTTTTCAATTTTAAAATTCACCAGCAATTAGCCGAGATGACGTTAAAGCTTCCAGACCAGGGATAGATTCGTAATATATAAATACATGACACTTCTCGTATGTAGTTGTGTCGCTTAACTTGTTTTACTTTAGCCAGTCATTTAAATTCACAACTTTCCGTACAATGTTTGCAAAAATTCTGTTTCAAATCAATCTTTCCTTACAACCTTCTCTTGTACTGACTTTACTTTTATTGTTCGGATTTAGAAACTTTGAGCAAACAGTAAACATTTGTTTTGTGCAAATGGTCAACTTAACAAACATAGTTATTCGTCAGATTGACCACAAGAAACGGAAAAAGCGTGTATACGTGTCGCGTAGTGCGTTTCTTAATTTCATAACCCATCCAGCACTGTTATTAATAGACCAGGTATTAAAAGAAGCTGCTCCAGAATAGTGACATAATAAAAACACAGCTTTATTACTTAGGTTTCGGTTTGCATGAACAGCATAGAAAACAGCAAAAAATTCGATAAAAACCTTATTTTATTTATCATTTACTGATGATCAAGTAACAAAATCTGAATCATATGAAAATTAAAATATCCATCCTTGAATCACTAGTCAAAGAGAAAATTACATGTAAAAGATACGAACGGAAATTAAAGTTCCTTGAACTCTATAAAACCAGTCTCGAGTTCAATAATCCAACATTTCTCAACAAATTACAAAATCGACTCGGATCATTCAACGGAACCGCGCGAAAAAAACGGCAAATTAAATTAAAGCAAGTCTTGAAAAATAACTTTTGGAATGATTTATAAATAAGAAAATTCAGCTACACTCCAGAATTACAAAAGTCAACCGCAGAGAGTCCACCAAACAGTGGATCCTTCTCTCTAAAATAAAAAAATTATACACCGAATACTATTCTCCGACCGCGGTATCGGTTTCAGGGTGATGAAAATATACATATAAATACTTTCATCTAAAGTCGGATGCTCGCGCGGCGTAGCGTAGGCGCGAGTGAACAGAGAGTAGGGGCAAAGCAAAGCTCTACCGAAAGCGTAAACAAAAAGTCCCACGAAAAAGCTGCGCTCGGCAAAGAAGAAGAAGCAGAATCGAAAGAAGAAGAAGAATCAGAATAAAAGAAAGAACGCGCGTGAAACGCGAGCCGCCGTCCGCTCGACCTTCGCTGCACGGAATGGGGGCTGCGAGATCGAGACCTTGCCTACTACTCTTATCAAGCCGAGGGTGCGCAGCAGTCTCTCTCTCTCTCTCTCTCTCTCTCTCTTCTGGAGCTTGAGCTGCTGCTGCAACTGTTGCTACTACTGCTGATGCAGCCCGGGGCCGAGGCCACCATATATGGCGGCCCGCAGAGAGGGCGTCGCGCTACCGCCCAGTATAAAGTTGCTCTCGAGAGGAGCTGTCGCGGCAGCGTTCAAGAGGCAGCCAGCTGAGACTTAACGTCGTTGTGTATACCTAGCGAGTATCGTGTGTATACCTAGTCCAATTATCGTGTCTCCGTCTTGCGCGAGTTTTCGCTGCTGCTGCTACTGTTGGCGAGGTGAGATTCTTCTTGGGAGAGAATTGGAGCTGCCCGACGCTGACGATTTACTGAAATTTAAACGAGCGCTGATGAGTTAATCGGGGATTATGCGTTTTCGAGAGATGACGTTTAGGAATGTAGGATTTTCTTGCAATTTCTAGACTCACTGGAAAGAGGAACCTGCTTTTTAAAGAAGCTTTCAGTCTCTCAAGTGGTGTGGTACATTTAGTAAAAATGGCTTCTTGAATGGACGGTCCTTTCCTCCAAACCTCAATTGTCCAGACTCCTTTTTACCACCAAAGCCACCGCCTATTGAAATACAGTTAAAAGCTCATTTTCAAAAAAATACATTTTTACAGTCTACAATTTGACATTGTACTGGAGATGATACTCACCCAGTCTTCTAGGTTTCCAGCCCTTCATAGTTCGACCCACTTCAAAGTCAACAAATATCTTGTGGCCCATCAGATTCAAATCGGGCATTCGCCTTGCTATCCTCCAAGCATCGTCTTCTGATCTCATCTCTACAAAACCATAGCACATGGAGTGTCCAGTGACTACGTCATAAATAACTTGTGAAGAAACCACCTCTCCAAATTTTGAAAAAAACTGAAACAAATTTTTACTATGAGTAACAGTGGAGCTAATGAATAAAACGATTGAAAACACTCACATCCTTCAAATCATGCTTATCCACGCTTGGTCCAAATCTGGACACAAACAAAGTTCTCTCTGGCTTAGATTTCAGTCCATGAGGTGGCTCATAATGAGAATTGATCGCTCTGGTAACTGCCTTATCGTGTGGCTCTGTGTCAGTTCCATCGATGCTGCCTGCCTTCAATGGATCGTACTCCTTTGCATAAGGACTCCAAGTCTCCTTAATATCACGTTCCCTGTTTTTCGATTTACTCTTTTTCAAATAAAAACAAAAGTGATTAAGATCGGAACGCATATTTTTTCTTCAAAAAGTTGTTTCTTTATCCTAACCAATAAGCTAATCATCTTTATTCATAGCGAAATTTTACTTGTTGCGAAACAAGCATGAAACTCCAATGAGCTAATTTATTAATAAACAATATCTACGACTTACCATGACGAAAATCGTCGATATTTGCAACGCAAAAAAAAAGTATAACAATCGTAGGTATGACAGTAGCGTGACACTGTGCAAACGAAAACAAACGCATATGCGCCGCGTGATCAGCTGTTGATTCGGTGAGAAACGAGACTAAAAGGTGCTGCCATCTGATGTCGGTCACCGCTCAAATACCGCGGGAAAAATCGGTGAATTTGAAAAAAGTAGTATGAAGTGCAGCAATTGTAAAAGTACATTTTATTTTCTGAATCAAAGATATATATATAATATACACACTTGTATGTCTGTATGCATTCGAAGATGAATATTTTACTAGCAAATGAATTGTTTATTATAACAATATGTTTATTATTAGTAGTAGTATTGACCTTCGGACAATAATTGCTCTTTGTAAACAGTAAACATTGAAAATCTTTGGCAATATAAATATAATAAGCATATACAATCTTATTTTACCTTACAGACTATAGGTTCTCGATAAGTTTAACTTTAAAAATAAATACTAATAGGATAATACTTGAAATACCAAACTCATGAGAGAGACACGTACGCGTTCGTGAAACAAACGTAAAATTAATGAAAAATACTACGAAATAAGTTTGAGAATAACTTGTTCATTATCGTTTTAAACACGTGCTTCGAGTTCACTTTAGATGAAATTTTAGAGTATATAAGTATACATTATAATAGTTGAACATTACAAAATCTATAAAACCTCCTTACAATTTATACTCCAAAAATCAAAGATCTCGCTCTAATTTACAAAATAACTAACAATTTATTAATATGAAAATTTTGCTCCAAATTCGAGCTAGTGAAGGAAACTAACACATCTCATATGCTACAAACCCTAAAAAAATGTCAACACGCGTATACAGAATCCTGGCAGGCTCGTATAAGGAAAAGTAGTATAAAGTAATCTTGGCGTCTAGACGAGCTCGAGGTTGATGTGGGCTCCCATACGACGTAGTGCCAGGATCGTGTTGACAGCTTTGACCCATCGCTTCTTGATGACGTATCGTTTGAGTCGCACCTTCGAAATCGGGTTCTCCAACGGCGCCTCCAGCCAACGGTGTTCCAAAAGTTTGTCCGCTCCCGGTCGCTTTCTACGGTTTTTTACATGATTTTCGACGGTGAGAGAGAGATCAGTCTTTTAGTTTATTTATGTTTTATACGTTATTAGCTGCTTTTATTAGTTTCTTACGTGGGATATGAGAGAGACTTCCACTTGCGGTTTTAGTGTATTAGTATATAAAAACGACGAGAATGCGTTAGTTCCATTATATATATATATATGCGAGTCGCGTAACGGGAAGTGTGTAAAAATAAGCAGGAAGCTTAATATAAATTTTCTTTTTTTTTTCAATAATATCCTTGTATATTCTTAAACTTATATGTATAATAATTTAATATGTATATATTCATATCATTCTTATATTTCTCGCAGTCGATACAATAATTGTGTAATAAATATTCGCTGAGACTTCTACGCGTAGTGTACAATAATATATTATAGTTTCGTACATGTGTTTCCGCGCAAGTTAAAGCGCCAGAAAACAAAAAGATATAAATAAAGCGGGAGTGTACATATATAGGCGTGCGTTTACGCGATGACAATTATATAAAAATATTCTATTATATACTCGACGTTTATATATTCTGTCGCTCTAGCTTGCTTTTTGCTTGGATATATAACGAAAAATCGTGCACGAAAATACACGAGAAGAAAAAAAAAATATATACAGAAACACATAAATCACGCGATTTCGCTTCGCGACGACTCGGATGTAAGATCGAACTTTTAGGTTTCTATATAGTTTTTTGGCATACTTCCATCAGACTTTTTCCAATTTCACGAGAGCGCACACTATACGAGAGATTAATCCGCATTCCGTGCCACCGATGCTAATTTTTCTTTTCGAGAGTCACGTACTCGAGAAATTTTATTATTTTTTTTTCTTTCTCGCCGACTATCGGAATTTCTGCAGTTCTCGCTCGATCTTCACTGACGCCGAAAACGCATGCATGATCACAGTAAATGAAACGTACGCTAGAAGGATCTACAAACATTTTCTTCCTTTTTTTAAATTAACAGTTCTATATAGTATATTACAATGAATTCTCGTACGAGTCCACGTTACAACAATAAATAAATAAATAAATAAATAAACAATGTGATTATTGCAAGCATACATATATAGGAAGAATTGCTTAGGCCGCCGAATCGAATTCGAATATATAACTAAATTTTGAAACCACAAAACAAAAAGTCGCTCATCGGTATATATGTTTCACATTCTTACCAAACGTTGCGCTCCGCGAATCTCGCTATATCGGATCGAAAACTGCGTATACAAAACGATGCCGCAACGTAGGAATGTCTACTACTCTCTATATATATTTCTTACACCGTTACATAAGCTCTCGAACGTGAGATAAATTTTTTGTTATCTAAACACACTGCAACATCGTATACAACGCGATATCATATAGCGTAAAAAAAAAAAAAAGTACACTTATATATACATCTCGACCCGATACTGAAATCACACGTCCACTAAACAACTCATCTCACTCCGAGCTATAGAAAAGTGTCTCTCACAGAACGATATCAATCACTGTCAATAAGACACACCTCGTCTCTTATTCCTCAGCGATGCACCGACGTGCCGTGACTGGTGGTCGGAGCAGTCGTGACCTTCTGCTGTTCGGATTGAAAATACTCGGCCAATGAATTGATGGACTTCCTCGCAACGGACTCTTCACCACACCAGTCAAGGCTGATACTCTTACGACCACCTGCACCACCAGGACGCCTCACTTCACCCCACTCGTCGATAAGCTTCAGTAGTAAATTCTTCGTACTCGTCGGTTCGTCGAGGTTCATCGTCTTGTGGAGATCCTGAAGTGTTGCGATTCTCGGCACGTCGCGACACGTTTCACCGAAGCGACGCTTTACCCTGGCTTGTCGCCACGGAGGTGTCAGGTCCATCCCTCGGAAGTCTCTTGTAGGCGATAAAGGAAAGTCCAGGTCGTCTGGAGTCTTACCGTTGCTACTGGAACTGAAGGTCGTGCTGGTGATTGTACTACTACCAGCTGCCCCGTTACTACCGGTTTTCGAAGTCCGCTTGAGCGTGAAGAAGTTGGCGCTGTCGTTAGCGTTGTTGTACTTGTCGAGGTTACGACTGCCGTTGAAGGTAGTGCCGTTGAGTTTACGCTGCCGCGTGATGTTGGACAGCTTCTCGGAGATCTCGTTGACGTCGTTCTCCACCTCCTTGGTCGGCTTACTCTTCGTACCGGTTTTCTTGGCGATACTCTTCTCGGGTTCCTTCTTCTCGACCTTGGGCGCCACTGCGATGGACCTCAAATGCTCGGAAAGTCTGATGATCTCTTCAGCCAGAAGAATCTGCGAGGCCGGATCGATCTTGTTCTTGTCGATCGCAGCTCTTCCCTCGGAAGCTCTCCTCTCCAGAGCAAGAGCCAAGTCCGGTACCGCCAGGAAGAATCCGTTGCCATCAGGACTCTGAGAATCGGTTGTACTCGAGGAGCTGCATATACTTCCACAAGGTGATGGACTGTGTCCTCTCAACGAAATGGTCTCGTGTGAACTTTCTCTCTCCAGAGGTGCGTTCTCGATGGTGTAAGGACTGTCCGGATGTTCTCGCCAACGCTCGACGAACAAACGGAGGTTGTCCTTGGTGACGTCGAGCTCGGCTAGGCCTGAGCTTGTTGAGGGGACCGGTTCTTTTGTCGTTGGTGTCGTTGTCTTCTTTCGGCTTGGCTGTTGAGGCTGTTGAGGTGGTTTTGAAGCTGTCATCACAGGCTTGCGGAAGAGCCAGCGGTGATCGCGGCACTGCTTGGCGCTCGCGCGTTTTCTGAAAGTATCCAGAACGGGAGCCACGTCAGGATTTGTCTGATGCCAGCGAGATGTGAGTCCGCAGTGATATATTTATATTTTTTTTTTTTTTTGTGGGTACAACACTACATTGTATTGAGTCGAGCGCTCGTATACGGCTTAGCGCGGTTTATATACAAAAATTGATGATATTTTTTTATTTTAATGACGAGGTCTCTTTTCGATCTGCTCAGGAAGGGTTAATCACTGGTTAATACTGGATTTGTTCCAGCTGATTTTGGTTAGAACATTCACGCATGCAGTGGTACAATAAGATTTCAGAAAGAGATGGGTCGTGTTAAAAATTCGCAGAAAGCTCGCATGCAAGAAGAGAAAAAAAAGAAACCTACGAGATATCTTTGACTAGGAGGCATCTGATAAAGTCCTTGGCGTCCTCCGAGATATCGGCGAAGGCTTCGTGATCAAAGTCGTACTTGGCTATGGTGACGTTCGCCATCGTTTCCACGTCTGTGTCTCCCATGAACGGCGACAACCCGGACAATCTAAAAAAACACCACAATGTTAACCTAAATTTTCCAAAAAAGTGTATACTTATTCAAAGCAATAAAAAAGAAGCTTACAATACATAGCAGATAACACCAATACTCCACATATCAGTACCGAACCCAATCTGATCGAAATTCACGACTTCCGGAGCAACGAATTCCGGTGTACCAAACAGAACCTGCAGCTTCTTCTTCGGATCCCATTCTCTCGCCAGACCAAAGTCGATGATCTTGATTCGGTTGCCCTCTTTCGTCAGACAGAGTATGTTCTCGGGCTGCAGAAAGAAATCCTCGAGGTCAGACGACGAAAAAGAGCCTATATAATATTATATTCGAAAAAGAAAAAGACTTTGACGTGTGCGAACCTTCATGTCGAGGTGGATGATATTTTGGGAATGCACGAACTCGATTCCCTCGCAGATCTGCCTCATGAAAACGGCGCAGCTACGCTCCGTCAGGACGAAATCGTCGTCTATCACTCGCTCGAATAGCTCTCCTCCCTCGATCCTAAAATGTGTATTTTCACGTGTGAATGATTGTTCTCTTCTCGGTATAATTTATTGTCAGAAAAGCGTTTGGCTGCGCTTATATATTCACGGTGTATATTCGACTCGGTATAAATTGCCCGTAGGAAAATGCATCTCGAATGACTCAGTTATACACAATATTCTCGTATATTGAATTTTCAGCGCATCAGTGTATTGCGACAGAGAAGCAATAATAAATTACACTTGGAACAATAGATTCTTATAAGTGTATACACAACGCAATTTCATGGCGCATTTCAATCGTCGACTATTTTAATCCAAAAAGCTCTCTAGCAGCCAAACAATAGAGAGAGATACCCCTCGCAGTAGTACACACATAATAATACACAAAAACGTACAGCTCGAGTACAACGTATATCTGCTTGCCGTTCTCGATAGCGTCGTAGAGCTGTATCAGTCTGGGATGCTGTAGTCGCCTCATGATCTCGACCTCGCGCTCGACGGCACGTCTGTCCTCCTTCCTCGTGGTATTCACCACCTTGGCCGCGAGTGTCAGGCCCGTCTTCTTCTCCTTGCATCGGTACACCGTGCCAAACTTGCCTCTGTACAACACACAGATATACACGTATATCGGAAACAATTAATCGACTACTATAGCCTCATGTGTATGTGTATGTGATGTGTCTTACACGTGCGTGATATATTTGTATATATATAGGTATATTATATATTGCGAAATTTGGCAGTTGCCAGTATTGTTTGTCGCGCCAACGAGAGATGCTGCTGCTACCACGTGAGTATGTGTGTTTGTGTGTGTAATATAATAGACTTTTATAATATGCGCATCGTGAGAGATGAGGAGGAAAACTAGTGTAATATATATCTATTGACTTTGCGGTTTAAACGTTTCAGAGGAATTTTTGCTAAGCTGGACATCTTAATGGATCTGCTGGCTCGATCTTACAATAATTGTATAAAAAAAGGTCTGGAAAAAAATAATTTTCTTCATCTCCGTTACACAGAGAGAAAAAGCCACCGGCGCGTCGTCCGGCTTGTTTAGACAATTCGATCTCGTTTGTCAAAAAGGAAATAAATCCTGGCTAGCGTCCAAAAATCGTGAAATAGAGGAATTTCAACGGCGCCGCCGCCGTTGTGAGCAGAGAGTTCATCCGTCGCCGCTTTTTCACGAGCACGACTCTGATTTACGTGTATCGTAAAACACACACACACACACACCGAGAGTCGTCGTTATAAAGAGCGTCGTGGATTTTTATATAAATTTAAATTTAGCGCGCTCGAGCTTTTTCACTACTTCACCTCTGCATTATACCTATACAAGAAAAAAAATTACAAGTACATCCTGTCCGACAATTCGGCGCGTCGCATATCGAATCATTCTCTATACAAGACATCGTCGATTTGTAATGAAGCCAAAAGTCACGTATAGTATATATAGGGCCGGTTGCAAGCGTGAACCCGCGCGCGTGTCAAGAGCGTCTCCGTAGACTATCCCCCTATACTCTCGACTATGTCGCGTCGACCCTTTCGTTGTATATATAGATATACAAACGAGAAGAGGCATATTATTTATAGACGCCGAGAGAGACCTTGATTACACGCGGGCGCGACTTCTTCTTCTTATAATACAGGAAGAGAGACCACCTGCGCTTCAAAGAAAGAGGAAGTTATGCAGGAATTCGGTGTTTCATTCAGAGAGTCTTGCGATGAGTCAATCGGCTAGGATTAGACACGAGCACGCGGCAAGTATAAGTATATATATATATACGCCAGCAGCTCTGTTTACGTTTTGCGGAGGAAGCCGGGGGTGTATAATTATTTTTTCTATGTACTTTTTAGCCTGATATTAGTGTACACGGGAGAGTTTGGGTGTCCGAGTTTATTTTAGAGGCTCTTTTATTTTTATTGCAATAATGAAAAACGAAGCGTGCGCGGGAATTTTGAAAATACCGATAAACCACTCCTTTGATCTCTCTTTCTCTATATACCTCGATCGTTCATCAAGAAAAACACAGGATGGAAAGCTTTTGGCCAAAGCTTCATTCGTCTTATTCTCTGCACGTATTTGCATTTTTCACTCGTAAAGTAGCAGTTTACAAAGAGCAAAATTCCTCGTCGCAACAGAAAATCCGAAATAGCTCGCTTGCATTTTTCGGCATATTCGGAGCGTTTATTTATTCGACTGATGTTTGTGTCGACGGCCGCTTGTGTGTACACTTTGATCCGCGAGAGAAAAATATTCGACGTTATATTCTATTTATAATATAGCGAGAGCTTATATGCATCGTTCAAACAATCCGATTCTTCTGACGGCGCCTCATTAGCCAATATAATTGAGTTAGAGTAGCGCGCGACATTATGTGTATTTTTAAATTTCGTGAGATGTATTAAGTAGCGCAGGTTTGACCTCGGTTATAAAATTAGGAGATTCTTCTTTTTTTTCTTCTTCATCGCTGCCGGTTTTGTCATTATAGGCTCGTCGTGTGTGTGTGTGATCAAGGCCGTTTCGGAGCGTCGATTATTTTCGGCGCGTATATATACTAGCTATTAAGACAGATGGGAAGTCCTGAGAGCTACTTGATTGAAGGAAAAGTAAGACGCAAGAGTATTTGGCATAAAGCATAAAATGTAATTAAACTGCGGCCGAGAGAGAGAGGCGATTTTTCGCTGCCAAGTATCCTTCGGAACTTCCCATTTTACTCTCTCGGATCGAGACCGGATGATTCAAGCGTCAATCTTTATGACGTTTCGAACAAAGAAACAACGAAAATATCGTTCAAAAAAGGAGCAGAACAAGTCTATAATACAGAGACAACCTTATATATATACACCAAAACGGGGGAGTGGCGCGCACCGCGTGTATATATATATATATATATATTTCGAAACGCGGAACGCGCACACGGGCCATCAATTTTGCGCATCAGCTTCCTGCCGGGAGATGATACTATCTATACACTCTCCCTCTTCTCTCTACACACAAGCTTTGCAGTAACGGCTGCCAAATACGGTGCCATAATCAAAATTGACTGGCGCGCGCGTCTACCTATATTCCTTCCTTTTATTTCCGCCCTTATATGCGCATATATACAAGCTGCCAAGTATATATACTTTCACTTTTTTTCTGAAACGAGCAAGGGTTTCTCTAACATTTTGAGAGTAAAAGCGAGAGATATTTCGTATATATGAGGAAAGCGAGAGTATATAATAATAATGTGCTCGCTTTGAACTAGCTGCCAAGTTTGCGCGCTTTTTACTGCCGGCTATCAAATGAATTCTTTATGGTAGTTGAAATTCTTTTCTTTTCCTGTGTGTATATGCGGATAGTGCAATATTCAAAATATAATTCAGAACGAACGGTTTTACATCGAGCTGCGTGGGAACAACACCTCTTGGATGTATATATGGTTTAAACATTATCTCGATCGAAATTCCAAGTGTTCAGTTATAGACTGTGTAGGGATTATCTTCTCGAGAGAGGAATTTACATTAGACGTACCTGCCGATTTCGGATTCGATGTCATAGTGGTCCTTGAATTCCACGCCCTTGCGAACCGTCACGTCTCTGTAGGGGAAACTCGGCTCGATCTCTGAAAAAAAAATTACAAAACAATTTCAAAACGACGAGGTACTACCGGTCGATTGATTTATTGTATACTATAAAGTATAAGACTTTGTTGCTCCAACAGCTTTAATATTACTCATATTTTCAATAAGCCGCTAGTCTTATGCGCTATATAGAAATGTTGGCAGCCGCTCGAGTTAATTAGCCATCAGAGCCGAGTAATTTACTTCTCCAAGTGAATCACGCTATTATACAGCATATCAGGCCGTGCGAACGACCTGCTCGATAACGTGTCCATTCAGGAAGAAGAATTACACTCGAAAATCAGCGCAAACTATAATATTGTACACGGCCACAGTTTAGACCAAGAGAATTTCTTACTCTCGAGCTAAGTACTAATAATAGTTCTCTCTCTCACTCTCTTAATATATATGTATATACGAGAGCGGAACTCACTCTCTATACTACTACTACTACGAGAGAGAGCTTATGGGATATTTCGCGCTCCGCGGCGTCGTTTACACGCGGCGGCTTTATTATTTCCGCGCAGCTGCGACCCGGTTAATAATAAATTTCTTCCCAACCAACACACACACACACTCTCTGTCTCTATAATCCAAGCTCTCTCACATTAAAAAATGTATAATACACTCAATAATGCAAGGGAACACATCGGAAAACTAGAGCAATTCACGTGGCAACGAGAATATAAGAGATTGACGGCTGGGGTCAGAGATTCGCGCGATGAATTATCGTCGCATCGATCCACGGAGGCGCCGCTAAAAAGCTTTGGAACGACTGTGTCTGTATATATGTATATATACAGCTAGCTACCGAGCAGCGATCCGAAATAAACTTCGCGACTCGCGGCGGCGAGCTGCTCCAATTCTACATTCCGTAAATATATAGAGCGCGGCTTTCACTCGACGACGACGAATAAGCGAGGGACTCCTATTTTATTCTTAAAGGGATTTCTGCCGTTATGCAAAACTATATGTTACATATCGAGCTGGTATTTATGTAAGTATATATACGTATAGTATATTTATAAGAGAAGCCGCTTACCGCCCACAGGATCAGTCTCGTCCACGCGAATCATCTTCTCAGCTCTTCCGCACTTTTTAAATCCGCGCGCGCGCGCGCGCAAGCTCCACGCTTATCTGTATATATATATATGTATCTCCGCAAGCTCCTTTTGTTATATTCACTCGAAGCGAACGAAAGAAAAAAATGGTATCAAGCAAACGAAGAGAAAAAAAGGAATAATTCTCTCCAAAGCCAGAGAAGAAAAAAAATCAACGCGAGGTGTCCGTCTGGCAGTAATCGCGTGCAAGAAGACACTAGTGCTCTCGGCGCTCGCTCGCGGACTGCCGGATTCCCCGCGAGAGCGCCGCCGCCGCCACTGATGCTATACACGTCACGTGGGATCTCGCCTCTCCTCTTTCTTTCTTTTTCTTGCTGATATAAAGCGCGACTGAGTGCAGCAGCAGTAGCAGCCCTTCCAAGCTTTTTTTTCCCTCTACTCTCTGGTATATATATATATATATACACCCTCGGCCCTTTTGTCTCTTACGCGGGAGTGTGTGCGAGGGACGTGTTATCGGAGGCTTTTGTCGTCTCGAGGCTCCGTCTCTCTCTCTGGACAGTATATACTGCAGCGAGCTTTTTGTTCTTTTTGATTTTACCCGGCTAAGGAGATTAGCGAGGTTGTTTCATGCGTATTATGTACTGATTCGAGGGGTTGATGCGTTTTTATATATATGTATCGAGAGCGAACGGTGTATAGGTATAAATAAAGAAATGCATTGGAATGTTTACTACGAAGCGAAGTTTAAGATGTCAGGGTCACTTTCGCCCTTCGGCATCTGTGACTAAAAATATACACTGATCACCATTCGAGAATAATACGACGTTTAAAAAAAAAAGTACACATCTCTCGCGGCTATATATATAACACTTACTCTCTGCACGCTTCGCATTATTGTCGATTGGATTTTCGCTCTGAAACGTTATTTGCTTATACTTTGTCGCTTTGTGACACGAACGATATCAGAAACGATAATTATATATTCTTTGCTGAAAATCAAGAGTATTTATAGGACCTACTGTTTCCGCGCGAAATTCGCGCTCTGATGACTTTGAATATTACAATTTTTGTTACAGGTCGTTCGCAATACTCTTTTAAGTGCTGACGCCGTGTATACTGTTATAATAGAATCGAGCAGTCATCCGGGTAAACGGTTAACTTTTGTGTATTCGGGCAATGCTTCGCATGATTTCTCTTACTGCATGTATATTTATGTATACTAAAGAATAATAATAGTGTATACTTCGCTCGCAGTTGTTGGCGAGCAAGTTTTTTTTTCTAAAAACAATGAGATTCAACCTTTTTTGGGGATCTCCATAATATATAATTTGAGCAAAAGCGCTCGAATTCGAACTCGATGTCGAAATAAATTATACAACCCGCATGAACTCTCGAGGTCCTTTCATAAAATCAGAAACAAATAAATATTGTGTGTAACCGGCGATAAGTTCCCAATCATGTCTGCGATCTTTGTATGCCAACCTGCTCACGTGCGTAATTGATCAATTTATCGTACTCTCGTTGCATAATTCGAGCTTTTTCTATCTTATCCATATGATCAAATAGTGATTATGTGTAGAGTAAATTTTGTCTAGACTTGATCCAGCGTCAAGATAAGTATATAAATAAATTGAAATTCAGAACTCTTTTTTAGATTTTTTTATTTGATAAAACTTATGCTGAAGGTCTCCTGATACGCCTCCTTACATGGAGTGTATTGCGCAAGATATACAGTAGTGCAGCTTAGCATCGAGTTTGGGTAGCTGGTACGGGCTGTATACGCTGGAATGAGTGATATCACTAACAGCATCAGCTTCGACGATATTGCTCATGACGAACTTTTTGATCGCCTTGTTCTTAGGGACACATCGGGTGCAGTTCGTGCAACGGACCGGGTGCAGCTGTCCACGGCCGGTTTGGGACCGTCCAGAATTCCTATGTCTCGCCGTCTGTAAAATAAATTCTAGCTTATTTTCAAAGTATACTTCTATACATTATATTATTTGAATGTGTTCTATTTTAGTTGTAACACACTTAAAGTCTCGCATAGTTCCCATGTGATTGCCTTAAGGGGGTCCGAAAGACAATTATAAATTAAAATTTCGTGCCACAAAATAGCAGACGAAAAAACAATTAATTTACTTATAACAATTGATAAAACCAAAATTACGAAAAGCCAAGAGTTAGTTGCTCACCGTTATGTAATCTATCATTTTACAAAGTTTCAAGTTATTATAACAATATGTCGCCGAGAAAAGCTTCAAGTTTTCTCGGCGACATAATATTGTTATAATAACTTGAAATTTCGTAAAATGATAGATAATTGCATAACGGAGGGCAACTAACTCTTGGTTTTTCGTAATTTTATTTTTATCAATTGTTATAAGTAAATTAATTGTTTTTTCGTCTGTTATTTTGTGGCGCGAAATTTTAATTTTTAATTGACCCCCTTAAGAATTTCACTGTTATAAGGACGACAAAACTTAATACACACTATTCACGATTTCCCATTGATTTCTTTATGGAGATTGCAACTTTCCTCGAGCCTTACTTCTGTTGAAAATAATCGGATGGATATATATCCAATTGGATATCCACCTGAATTTCCAGGTGGATATCCAGATGGATAACCAGCTGGATTTTTCAGCTAAAAATCCAGCTGAAAATAATCGCAAAAGAAATCGGCGAGACCTCTGCTCGAACCCGAGAGACTTTTAGATTTCTAAACTCAATTGTGACTTGACAGCACTTGGACATTTTGTCACTTACGTAATAATCTCATATAGTAACATACTTGGTACAACATGTCTATGCAAAATAATGTTACATTAAATTGCGTTAAGAGATATACAGAATTTATCTTTTTTCGATCGAAATTATAAAGCTGAAATTTCGTCAGCTTAAACATCCATATGGTAAATCCACCTGGATTTCCAGCTTAAAAATCCACATAGATTTTTCATGTAGATTTTCAAGCTGGAATTTCAGCTTAATCTCGATCGAAATAGTAAATTATGATACTAGTGGCATAAGTCGCCCTTTACGGCACGGCGTGTATAAGCGGCCGAGCGCAGCGAGCGCGCTTAACGTCGTGGCATAAAGGACGACTTATTCCATGTGTATCGTACGATATTTTATAGTACTGACTAGCATAAATCCTCTGCCACGCCTATCCGTGGCATAAGCAGTCCATTTTGGCACCGTGAGGTTAGCGCACGAGCGTAGCGAGTGCAATAAGCACGGTGCCATAAAGGACTACTTACGCCACGGATAGACGTGACATAAG
>UCOJ01000840.1:0-60593 GCA_900474305.1 Cecidostiba fungosa | reverse complement strand
ATGTCTGAGGATGCAAACGGAAAATCCGTAATTATAAGATGAAAGTATAAAGAGAAAAGAGCTTCAATTTTGAAAAAACAGATCGTTAAAAAAGGTCGCTTAGGTGAAAAGTTCTCTGCGATTGAAAATAGCGCGAAAAATCATAAAAATTTGATTTCACATATTGCGCAAAAATAGTAATAGTGCGCACGAAAGACTTGATTCTCGCATGAGTGGATAATTCTAATTACATCTCAAACAATGTTTTTTTTTTATTCAGGGCGTAAATTGCGACTTCGAAAATATGTAAATTATATAAATGTGTAAAGTTACACTTTATGCACACACTGTATCGAAAATAGTATATATATCGTTTATTAAACATAGTAAGTCAATTATTGTATTTTATATATAAAATAATAAGTTATATACATTATTGCGAACAACTGATTCAATTATTGTCAGTACATCTGTGTACAAAACAAAAAAGGAACTTTCTAAAGTTAAGGAAAAATTGAACGAAATCACAAGTATTTATACGTACCTCTTTTATCTGCTTTATTCATTTATAAATATAGATATACACCAATAAGATATCTATTATACTCTTATACAAACTTAATATATATTTTCGAAACTTGTACAAAAACTCTAAGTGAGATATAACTTCCTGAACCATCTCCTATACTTTATTCACTGTAGCTTATTAAAAACGGCTAATAAGTACCTACCTATAAATAATAAGTTTCAGTATAAGTACCATAATAGTAGCTCCTCGAGAAACGAACTTTGGAAAAGAAAGGACAATAAAACGCACGTTGCCGTGGCCGTGACACTGTATTATACTTATTGACGCAATGTATAGGTATAATCAGTATCATATACACACGTTGTGGTTCACTCGCTGATTCACAGCGCACTTTCTGCCAGATGTAGAGAGCCGGGTAACTTAACCTCAAAACTTTTCTTCTTGCAAAGTATTGCGCGAAGTGAAATCTTTGAGGTATTTGATCAAAGTTTCGGCGACGAATTACCTCGAGTCTTCGGTGTCGACGTCGACGGGCACGAAGACTTCCAAAACTATTACGTTATGCTGTGCAACGTGAAACAAGTCCAACAAATGGAGACGAGATTTCCCCTTGTCTTTGGCGAACACTTTGCCTTTAGAAAGTCGTATTATAGAGTGAAATAATGCAGCAGCGAGAGACTGTTTAGTTTTTGAAAAACTCTTTTAGTTTTTCATTGTTTCTGTTAGTTTTATTTACAAAGTTGTTTGTCCATAGTAGCTGGTATAGTTGTTTTTGAAAGGTTAGGAAATATTGTTGATTGTATACAGAACAAAGGATATAATCTAGTTGGTAAGGCGATTTATTGATTTTTTACTTTCACCTCTTGATTGTTTTTTAATTCTTCGTTGTCTTACCATTTCAGATTTATTCACTTTTTGTGGTGTCAAGTAATACAAAGCAAAGATGAAGCTGTTAGATTTGGAAAAGTTCCAGCAGCTCCAAAGCTCTTCGGACTCTATTCGAAACATTTGTATTCTAGCTCATGTTGACCATGGGAAAACTACGTTAGCAGATTCTTTAGTAGCCAGCAATGGCATCATCTCGAACAAATTGGCAGGTAAACTGCGCTACCTCGACAGTCGGCCAGACGAACAACTGCGTGGAATAACGATGAAGTCCAGTCTTATTACGTTGTTTCATCTGAACAATAGTTCAGAATTTATTGTGAATCTTATAGATTCTCCTGGGCATGTAGATTTTGCGTCCGAAGTATCAACAGCTGTGAGATTGTGCGACGGTGCTATAATTGTAGTGGATGTTGTAGAAGGTGTTTGTCCTCAGACACGTAGTGCTCTGTCAATTGCATATATTGAAGGTTTAAAACCTGTTCTAGTTCTCAATAAAATAGATAGATTAATTACAGAGATGAAACTGTCCCCACTGGATGCTTACGTTCATTTGAACCAAGTACTTGAGCAGGTAAATGCTGTCATGGGAGAATTATTTACGAGTGATATAATGGAAAGGGACGAAGAAAATGATGATGTTAAATCAAGCCAAGCAGATACCTTGGGTGAACGGAATTTAGCGGACTGGCAGTCAGCTCTAGAGGAGATAGATGATTCAAATTTGTATTTTTATCCAGAACAAGGAAATGTTTTATTCGCAAGTGCTATCGATGGATGGGGCTTTGCAATCAAAGACTTTGCCAAGATTTTCTCCAAGAAATTGGGATTCAGTGAGAAAGTCTTATCAAAAACTTTATGGGGTGATTACTACATAAATTCAAAGACTAAAAAAATCATGAAAGGAGCTCAAGAAAAAGCAAAGAAGCCACTGTGTGTGCAGTTTATTTTGGAAAATCTCTGGGCCTTATACGACACAGTAGTAGTTAGAAAAGACAAAGACAAAGTTGCAACTATGGTAGAAAAATTAAATATCAAATTGACTGCAAGAGATTTGAGACACTCTGATCCAAAAGCTCAGCTGCATGCCATATGTACGCAGTGGTTGCCTCTGTCAAAGGCATGCCTCGATATGGTCTGTGAAAATGTTCCACCTCCTAATAAATTGCCTAGTGAGAAAGTTGAACGACTGATCAGTTGCAGGGAAGAATTTTCATCTATGCCAGAAGAAACACAGGCATTGAAACAAGCATTTTTAGATTGCAGTGCCGATGAAAAAGCGCCTGTTATAATTTTCATTTCCAAAATGTTTCCAGTAGATAGGACATCTTTACCAGAAAACAAGCCAAAACCTCTGAGTGAAGAGGAGTTGAAGCAGCGCAGAGAGCTGGCGAGGCAAAGGCATGCCGATAAATTGGAAAGGGAAAGATTAGAGGAGACTGTGCCTCTCAAAGATGCTGATGGATCCTCTATTAAAAAGGAGACAGAAGAAGAAAAGCAAGAAGAGGAAGAAGCTTGCGAAGATTGTTTGATTGCCTTTGCCAGAGTGTACTCAGGGAGCGTAAGCATAGGCAGCGAACTGTTTGTGTTGGGACCAAAACATGACCCAAGGATTGCTTTAGAAAGAGAAAAAGCTGGTGAAGTAGTAGATGCCGCAACTCAGTTGAAAGACTTGAAACCTGGCAGACATATTACAAAAGTTACTATTTCAAAGTTGTACCTCCTCATGGGCAGAGAACTGGAGCCTATCACCAAAGTTCCAGCAGGAAACGTCATAGGTATTGGCAATCTAGAAGAACATGTACTGAAAACAGCAACCCTCTCCTCGACTGTGGCATGTCCACCTTTCTCAGAGTTGACTTCACTGGCTGTTCCGATACTCAGGGTAGCCTTGGAACCAAAGCATCCCAACGACTTACAGAAATTGGTAAACGGCTTAAAACTCTTGAATCAAGCCGACGCCTGCGCACTAGTTCATATTCAAGAAACAGGTGAAATAGTCCTCAACACAGCAGGTGAAGTTCACTTGGAGAGGTGTCTCGAGGACCTGAAGCTTCGATATGCCAAGGTGGAGATCAACGTCTCGGAACCGATAGTTTCTTACAGAGAAACAGTCGTTCCGCCTCCGAAAGTAGACATGGTAAACGAAGCTATAGCTGAACAGAAAACCGATGACGTCAAGCTGGAAACGTGGACGTGGAATCGACAATGCTACTTCGAAATCGACTCTAAACCACTGCCAGAAGCGGTTACAAAATTGTTGGAAAACAATGCGGAACTCATAAAGGAGTTGGATAGATACTACAGCGGTAAGAAAGAAGAAACTAACGACCTGCCTGATTTATCGACGTTGAATTTAGAATCGTCGGCTTTGACGCAGAAAATGCAGAAGAACGTGGAAACTTTCAAAGCTGAGTTGCTGAGCGCATTCAAGGAAGCCGAATGGGAAGAAGATATTCTAGAGAAAATCTGGTCGTTCGGACCCAGAAAATGCGGGCCTAATATCTTTGTAAACGAGAGCACTTTCGTGAGGAAACCATTCTGGGATCATCAGAGTAAATCTACTGACCCTCGTGACGCGTAAGTCTTGGACCTGCATGTGTATACCTCGTTAAGTTTCTCATCTTCGTTTACTCAACCGATTTGTAACTTTTCCAAACTAGGTACTACAACAGCATGATAAACGGCTTTCAATTAGCGACCCTTTCCGGACCGCTCTGCGAAGAGCCGATGATGGGCGTCTGCTTCGTACTGAAGAAGTGGGAGATTTACGAAGATCCGCAAGGGTAATTAGAAAAATATTCACATCCTAAGACAATTTTCACGCTTCAATGTTAACGAGCCAACTTCGTGAAATTTCAGCCTAGCAAACACCTCGTCTCAAAGTCATCTCGGCGGACAATTAATGTCGGCGTGTAATCAGGCCTGTCGAAAAGCTTTCAACTCGCGCCGACCTCGGCTCGTCACGCCCATGTATTCCTGCAGTGTACTAGTCAACTCCGACGTTCTCGGTAAGTTTTTTTTTTTTTTTTTAATGATTTCTCGCGAGAGAAGTTGCAAAAGGTTGTTATACATAAGCTAGTGTAATATCCAAGTCGGAAGGCGGGATTTGCAATCAAAACTTTTTGGAAGAAACTTGAATTTAACAAGCTTTAATGAGAAATGAAGTTGCTTTCGAGTGGGATTTTATTTTTCGAATTCAGGAAGCTATAAAATGAAAAGCCTTGAATAATTTTTGAGCGACTTAATGGCGATGCAATTAAGATTTTAGCGCCTTCGAGTTAGATTTTCCAGAGAAACTCGTCGTAAATTAATTCCACCAGACGTCGTGAATATTCGAGTTACTCGGCGCATGATTAAGTGTAGACAGAAATAAAGGGTACACTTTTTCATGTTATTTATTGTCATCATATTTGTCATGATAATTTATATTTACAAAATATAGAATTACTGGTCACGTACACTACTAGAAGAATCACGTTTTTAATGTAAATATATATGCGCTAAGTATATGAGTTTCTTTCTGTTCTTCTTAAAGATTTAATATTATTCGAGTTAATAGTGATACAATTACAGTTTATAATAATAATAATAATAATAATAATAATAATATAGGAGAATAAGAGTCAAATAAAAAAAACACATGGCCGTTACCTAATAACAAACGCCGCCGGAAACCGACGGAAGCTCTTCTCTCAGCGTTTTATTTATTCAGTCAGCAAATCGTCGACTAATCGACGATTCGACCTGTCAACCAATCATCACAATACTGCATTGAGTTTGCACGTATCGGAAGTAATTTGAAGCTCGATTCAATCGTCCCTGTTTTGTGTAAGGAGTATTTGTATAAAAAAAAATCGGTGGTTGTCGATTATACAAGTATAACATGGCATTTCTATTACGATCAATACCTTTTACCACAATCTTAAACATAGTATATTAGGGCGGAATTTTTCTATATTGTCCTCGTGTATGTGTGTGTGCGTTGACTCGATCGTCGTTTCCTTTTTTGGAATAATATAAATATAATAAATACGCGCGTCTTGCGCTGTATATATATATAGCGAGTTATTATTTTTAAGATACAAAAGCAAAGTGTCAAAAAATCACGACGCACCTCGTATACGCAGTTACAATCTTACGCGCTACTGCGAGTATAAAATGTATTATAACGCAAGTTTATATAATAATAATTTCATTAATAGAGCATCTAAGTACCTACGAGTTTACGTATATACGTCAATTTCTCCTCGATTATATCCCCCATCGCGCATCAGGTTGATTAATAATTTACTATAGTTAATAATAGTACCGACGCGTTGGCGTGTCATCGTGTGTGTCAGATACCGTTTTCTTGTTTTATTTTTTTATTTTTTCAATAAGAGAGAAAAATAGTAGTAGTGTATATGAACCCGAGTATATATGTATGTAGCTTGCGTCGAACAAAAAGTCAGTAGTATATAGTAGTATTAGTCCATAATCCAAATAACACGCAACACCGACGCGAGCCATATCCGAGAACGAAATTTTCCCAAGAATGGTTCTATCCCATCGTCGACTTTTTGCTCGTGCAACGCCAGTCATCCGTATACCGCCCAAAGTCTTCCTCTCCTATAAAGTGCAATGAATCCTATCAATCTCTCTTGCGTCAAGAATTTCGCGCGCATCTAACGGCTTTCCAGCCGTCGTCTCGCGCTAAATCTTTCTCTCTCTCTCTGTCTCTCTTTCTCTTTCTAGGCTCGAAACAATAAATATTATATAAATAGTGTGAGATGAAGAAGAAGAAGAAATGAAGGATGGATGCGGTGTCTCTTCCGTCTTGTCTAGTATACAGAAGAGAATATAAACTCAGTCCCACTTGGCCGTCCTCATCAATTCTGGCACCAAGTGCCAAGGGAACCCGTCGTTGGAAGTCTCCTCAATTCTGCTCGGCAGACCTGTATATTAAACACAGAGATATTTCGTCGCGTCAAATGATTGAAGTTTTTCAAGGAATTCACTACAGGAATATTGCGGCTTACCGAGGATACTGCGGATATTTCGAAGTGGTCGACCTCGTCGGCTGCCCTGGACGCACATCATACCGTAGACTCGAATGCCTGGGACACTGGCGTAGGTCGGCTGGTCGTGGCTCATTGGTCCCTCTGCGAATGCGTTTTTAATGTGTTTTATTATCATAACGGTGATGACGACGACGACGATGCTGTAGGTTGATGTCTCTTAATTCGATAGCAATCTATATACCGCTTGTTATAAAAGCGTGAGAAAATGTATCTCGAACGGAGAGTGTAAAATCTTTATTTTATCAATTGAGCTTTTATAACAGTGTATAATATACATCCGAGAGACTCTTCGCAGTATAATTAACGTATCCACGCGCAGGTGCAGCAGTTCTCTGAGCAATAAAACGCTTGTGTGTGTGCCATCGAAAGAGATGCGTTTATGAAATTTCAATTATCCTCGACGCGCGCTAAAATTCATTATGTATACGCAAAGAGAGAGCGATAAGAATATTTTTCTCGCGGGAAAATTGATCATCGAGCGCGCGATCGAAGTTGCGTATATGTACACATATATACACGTATATAAAATCGTGTGGCGCATATATATCTAGGCGCTTCTAACGGTATCGCTAAATCCAGGCAATTTGCCGGTAGCTCGGCTCGTCGCAGCGGAAAAATCAATTACCTCGAGCTAGCGCGTGAGAGATAAAATTTTCGCTGCATACTCCGTATGTATAGATATACCTATATTATATACATGTATATAGTCTCACCGAGAATGTTGGTATCGGGACAGCGACAGATCACCAGGTAATGGGACTTTCCTGTTCGCACGTTCTGGAGCGCGAGCAGCGACCAGTCCCGGGGCGCTCGGCATTCTCGCATCTCTGCTACGGGCTCGCACGTCTTCACCAGAGTCAGCGCCTGTGGAATAACGAAAGAGAGCGTGTGTATGAATATTTTTGTCCAACTTTTTTAATTAGCGAATCGAGTCGGTATAGCCAATTCTTCATTTTCTTTTTATAGTTTCGTTATAATATACATAGAGCGAGTTATTATGTATACGTGATCCTATATCGCACAGAGAGATGGTGTGTATCGATTGGAAGCTGGTTCATTCAGGATGCATTGAATGGGCGGGAGAGGAACTGCGTGTCAATTTCAGAAATTGATTGAATTTATGCGTTTTATAATCAGTCTCTCGATGAGACTCTGTGTGACCTAGATGCGAAGTGTCTTTTCATCCGCGTATATATCGTATATAAGCGCACGTATACACGCTCATTCTCACGAGCATCACTATATAAGCTGTAATAACAGCCTATACCGCAACAGACACACACACGTATAATTTATCCTTCGAAAATCCTACAGCGTGGGAGTAGTAGATATCGGCGGCGACTCTCAGAGCGCGCACAGTCGATTCGAAAAATGACAATAGCACAGTGTATAGTGCGTCGCTCGTCATTGTATACCTCTCTCGCACAAGTAAGCGGAAGAGAGAACAAAATGGCAAATGAGCAAAAATGCCCTCGAGGGAGAGAGAGCGAGAGAGAGAGAACTGATTAAGGATTAGTTAGCCGCTGCAGTTCTTCATTTGCCGCCGTTAGAGAGATGAGCTGATACGGAGAAAGGGAGCCTCCCCCGTCCGGCTGAGAAAGCGCTATAGGGCCGCGCGTTCTTCTTTATCGCTCTTCCGCATCTCGTTATTCTCGCTCGTGCACTTCATTAAGAACAATTGGTCATGAACTTGCCGCTCGTTTCACGATTCTTCTTCCTACTTCTTCGAGAGCGACGATTGACTCTTTTTCCAGCCGAATAACATCTGTCGCTACACACACACACACACATATACATAGTCCATTGTTTCTAGTTCCAGTCTATTTAGCTCCGTGATGCGAAAAGCTTATCATCGCCGCGCACTGAGAGACATAGAAATAAGACGACGCGACTAATGGAAAGGATTGTGTTCTTTATTTTCTCGAGATCGCAAGAGATACCGACTAATGGCGTACTACTGTATCTTTCTGTGCTTTTTTTTTCTTATTTCGCTAAAACTATAATAACGTCGGAAGCGCACTTAGCATCTGTTATCGTATTTACGAATCTGGCTTTCTATAAATACCTACTATACACCTCGACTGTGCGTGTGTGAGCGTTATACGTCTCAATCCGCTAGGCTTCTTCGTGCAGTCTTGTGTGTACGTACATGATACCGAGAAAAAGAGTCGGCGATTCCACTGGTACTGTAAAATTACAGGCTATATAGAAACTGGTATATCTCTCGGCAAGAAAGAATCACCCTCGTCAGCTTCCGAGAATAGCCGACTCTAGATTTTATATGATCGGAAACGGCCAATTCGCGCGATAAAAAGCTACACAGCTCTCGCTCGATTATACAGTTAGACATAACATTCCTTTGCGCAACTCTCTCGGTATACTTATAGCCGCGAAAATATATATATATACAGGGAGAGCAAATGAAGAGAGAATCCCGCGCGTCATCGTGAGATTTGAGCCAAGATCGCACTAAGATAATAATATATATATATAAAGAGCTATACACTCTATATCTGTATACATCTCAAGCGGAAGTGCAGCTGCACGGAACGACGATTGTCACGATTCGCTCCTCACACACATATAGACACACTGACTGTGTATGTGTGTGTGTATATATATAGCAATAAGACGAGAGCTGTCACACCGGTTGAAAGTGAATGGCCGCAGAGCGCCGCATGGGGTCAGCGGCACTGTATACTCTGTCACTTCGTCGCCTCTTTTTCTCTCATTCTCTCTCCGGCCATTTGTCTTTCTTTCGCGTCGTTAGTCGCGCGATCTATAAAGCTCCGCGAGCGAGCGAGAGAACCGCGATTTATGTACGCGCTGCTTGTTAGAGATCCAGTTTATGTGGAGGGAAGATTCGCGGTATAATTATCGGTATAGAGTGTGTATATATGTATCGACACTTTGGCTATAACGAGCGATTCGCCGTCGATTTAGAGAGGGAAAAGCGAGTGTGATGTTTTATTTTTTGTATTTTTATTTCGACGTCGGAAAAGGGGAGATGAAACTTTCAATACTGTGATGAGTTTGTTTGCGCGCGCGCGAGTAATTGGAACGTGATTCTCTCTGTGCATGACTTTTTAATATGTCGCTCGGCGCAATTTTGCCATTATTGCACGGCGCTCGAAATTGCTTTTTTTGAGAGAAAGGTTTGAGGGAGAACAGAGAGAATAATCATTCGCGCGATTATATATACACGCAGCAGAGTAGCATATAAATCGCTGGGATGAAAACATTAGCGGGATAATGAAATAAAAGCTCATAATACATATACACATCGCATGCGTTACAGGCCGACAAAGAGTATATAGTATATATAAGAAAAGGCCGTATTCTCTCAAGACAATAGCAGCAATAATCGCGCGAGCGCGCGCCACGCGACTACTACACTATATATACATACTCTTACATATATCCATGATGCAGATCGGCATCTCTCGGATTCCCAAGCGATCAATTTTTCTCTCGCCAACTCGCTCTGGCTGCAGCGGCGAACAAAGTCGAGCGACGTGTATATATATAAAGCAGCACGTGCTTATATATACATACCTACGTACGTTTCGTCGAGAGAGGACTCGAGATATCGGCCTCGTTTCGCGAGCGCTTCTCTCACGTTGCTCTCTCTGTATATAGCAGCGAGAGAAGGAACGGTATATATACCTGTGGCTTGATCTTATTATACCCTCTCTCTCACTGTCTTATATGTGTGTGTGTGTAGCTAGTACGTATGCATATACACTACAGAGGTATTATACGGAGAACGTGTGCCGTACGTGAGAGTAGCTCCCACGCCTCGTGCGACCTATCGATGCATATATGTGTGTGTGTGTGTGTGTGTACGATTCGGCGATTCTTGCCCCTTTTCCTTTCTGATGCAGCGCTGCACAGCTTTTATTTCCCGCTAGTACTGTATACTGCTGCTGCCCGATATGCACCAGATATCAATTTAATGCCGCCGAGAGATACGATGCGCATGTATGTATAGTGAGAATGTGGAGACGACGATTGTATATACAGTTTTATAGATGTACGATATGTATGCGATGGTGGCGCTTTTTCGAAATTAAAAACGAAGAGAATTTAAAGAATGTTTCTCTCTCTCTCTCTCCTCGCTGCAAGCCATCAAGAACGAAAGTACCCATAGTTTAAAACAAGCTTCTTTTCTCTCCCCAACAACGTTCATTCCAGAGGCAACTGGCTCGCGCCCTTAAAGAGCAAAAATGTATAAGCGAGACGAGAGAGAGAGAGAGAGAGAGAGAGAGAGAGAGAGAGAGAGAGAGAGAGAGAGAGAGCTACACTCGCGCTTGTCGATTGCACACAGAGGCGCTCCACATTCCTTCGGCGCCTTGTAGGCTATCTCTTCCTGTATACAGCAACGCTACTCTCAGCTCATTACCCTTGCCGACGCTAATTCGTATATAGCAGACCGGCGGCGGCAGTGGCGGCGAGAACCGATTTCTCGATCGACGTTTCTAGTCCTTATCTATACCCTCCGAGGGGCTATTTACGACGTTATACCCCCAGGGACTTTTCTCTCTTTCTCTCTGCTTTATGAGCTGCTGCTTTTATGCGCGCGCGCGCGCGCAACGTTTACTTCCGGCTTTGTTGCAATACACTTTGCATCGGACAAATCAGTTATTGCAGAATAGACATTTCGCGCGCGACTACTCGTGTGTAGCTACATAAATTTATGCCGAGTCGTCTTACGAGTATCTCCTGTATACACATAACTCATCCGCGCGTATATAATATAGAAGAAGCCGTCACTCTCCTGCTGTATAATTATAATACACGTTATACGTATAACGTATATACGAAAAATTCCTAATCAGCGATGGCCATCTCTCTCGCATAAATTAATATCTATCTCGGCGATTAGCAGGTGAGCTGCTAAATAGACCGCATAGAGAGAGAGAAGATAGCGATAACTGTAGCGCAGTGTCGATTGCAGCCGTCGAACTCGCCCATATCTATCTATATCTGTCCATCTCTCTTTTCCAGATGATACACGTGGGCGCGGAGGAGGCCGTTCATTATGTATATATATACTGTATAGCAATGCGACGCGATAAAAGAGTATAGACTGCACGCAGACCTGCTTCCAAGAGTTTCTGAGACCGGTCGATAGATCTGGGTATGTGGAGCGTTAAGAGCGCGCGCGCATAAGAGATGAAGCCGTGTGTGGGTAGAGCTGGCGATCCTGCTGTCGCTCCTCTATACTCTACACACAGTATAGCGGGACTAGAGATGTGGACGAGATTGTTGTCCTTATATACTTGCCGAGAGAGTATAATATAGAGGAGAGATATATTTTGCATCGAGAGATGATGATCGAATATTCAGAGGGCGATGATGATTTACGCCTGGTTTAGCGCTCATTACAGGTTATAGATTGTCCGCTGAATATATACGCTCTGTCTTTTGTTCGGGACCGCTAGCTGTAAGTATAGAGGTGATATGATGATCTTCTTTTGTCCGAGATTTCGAGGTGTGATATACATAGGGGAGTGCTGTGATTTCCGCATATTTGCGAGATACGACGCGATGCTTGTAAAAAAAAAAGATTACAAAAGAAGTATCGTATGTAATATTGAATAACACTCAACGTCGTGGAAATTAATCAGACGGCAGCAAGGAAATTCCGGCTGTGCTCGATATAACCAGAAATGCAAATGGTGTATAATATAACTGTATACGCAGCATAGCATATATATATAGCGTGAATCAATTAATCGACCTCCCAGTGAGGAAAAATGGAAATATATAACAAAACAGCTCACCTTGGTGCGGGAATCGGTGACGAGCTCGGTAGTATGGAGATCGTCGCTGTCGAGAGAAGCGCTACATGGATCACGATAACGGCCTGGACAGGCACACAGAGGCTGCGTGAAATTCAGTCTGACGTAAACCGCGTTGCAGACCTGCTGGACCGCACACTCAGGCAACAGGTAGATGTGCTGGTTGTGAGGGTAGTAGTGGTACTTGGTCGGCTTGGCTAACGCTGCTGACGCGCCCTCCGGCAGTCGAACTCCAGTCTGGAAGGGAAAAAATTTTAATTGAAATTGTTGCTCTTGTTGTTGTTGTTCTGCGTTAGTTGAGTGACACGGTATCGTACGCTTCTTTTTTTTTAAATCAAACTTTCTTTGGCCAGTCAAATGCAAATATTGGAATTTCGCAATATCGCGATTGCGTGCGTATATATAAAAGAAATATAAAGCAAAACTCTAGATGTTTTCGTGGAATCCACGGGGAAAAAATTATGGATGACTTTGTATGAGTTTTTATTCATTTTTGTTGCATAATATCAAAGCTTCGTTCCCCCATTTCGGAGAATTCTTCGAAAGCAGAATTTTCTCGTGTTATATATTATTGAATACGTGGTCGGCTACGGTTTAAATTGTTAAAATTTTTGTAAAATTCCCTCTTACGAAATACTGCATTGAACAACGAATTCCTTCCACCTCTGATGCGCATAATTTGAATTGTAATATATTTTTAAAAGAATTTAAAAATTCATGTCTGTTGCGTATAGGTATAAAATCCAACCAAGTAACATTCGTAAAACGTCTCTCTCTCTGTAATAAAATTATCGTCCCTTTTTCAGAGAACCCTTCAGGATTTTCGCGTTACAATTGTGAAAACAAGCAAAAATTAAATCTCAATTACGCTTTCGCAGAACAAATTTTCGTTGTACCTTTTAACCTGACCTGTTGTATCAACTCTTCGCCCTTTTTTTAAAAAAATCTTTGACAGTCAATATTTTGCAAGGTTTCGAAAGCGAGCAAATAAAAAAAAAAAATACAACGCATATTGCGCTTGACGATCGCCGAAGGCTTTAAGCTAGTAGTGCACCTTTTGAGCGTCGTATTTTTAATTCAATTCTCGATAGAAATTTCATACTACGCTCTCGCCGGAATAACTCGTTCATTTCACGCGCAAACGCGATTTCCATATAAAGCAGAGCGCGAGAGTTGCGATTTCAATTAGTGGAGTTGTTATTTAAAACATGCCCCTCCACAGGTTTGCGTATATGGCTGTCACGCGCATATATCCTGAAATGAGGTATACCTATTTGCTTCTGAATGTTTGAATGATGTTATTAATTGATATGAGATAAATAGTATTGTTAATTTTTAACTTTATCATCTAATGTGCATTACAACTGACTGTAAGAATGAAAAAAGTTGCTAGTATATATTATATACCAACTATACGAATCAAATCGATACCGAACTTCCAAAGCACCGAAGCTTCCGTTCATCACAATCCTTTCCCGTTACATCGCGATATTGAAAAACTTCTGTACACGTGTAAAGCTCTCCCGTATAATCCATCCAAACGTACAGGTTTTAACAGTATGCAGAGAGTCTACGAAAGGAGATTTCAATTGCGAATCGACTCTTAATCTGCCAGTTTCCCGTTGATGTATACTCCCGATACTGAAAAGCTCCGATGTAAAGCTCTCCCGTCGCATATATGCAGAGTCTATACAAAATCAAATATTCAAACTGCAAATCTATATATTCAATCTCGCAACTCCCCAGCGTTTATCACACTGTCACACGTTGCATCGTTATTAAAAAGCTTCGCACGTGTCATACCATAAATCCACAAAAAAAATCCCACTTCTGATGCAATCAAAAAAAAAAGTTACTCGCACGTGGCCGGAGGCGTCGCACTTGCAGTTTCGACTGCATCATCATTAATATATAATACAATTAATAACGAAAAAAAAGCCTGCGGGAGGCAACAAAGGAATCCTTTGAAAAAGTCCGCGGAAACCCGCCGAGCAATCGAGCATTGTTAGCGCAAAGTGTTCCGCTCGCGCAGATTGCGAGATAAAGAGTAGACTCTGTACAAGTACGCACACGTATACTGAGTAATAATTGGCACACGCGGCCGACTACTCCCTCTTTGTGTGTGTATATATACGCATACGCGTGTAGGCTCTTATCCACTTAATAATTCAGGCCGGGATATGCTAATAAGACGCGCGTCGAGATTTCAGTTATACATACGCGCGGCGAGGATTATAGAGACGTGCAGTATGTATACGGAAGCAACGGCCGTGTATATACTTTCCTCATCGACGTTACGAGGTGAAAAACATCATCGAGCGACACACGCGATGATTCTATTTTTTTTTTCTCTCTCGTCGATATCGAAAGCGAGATGTATATTGGATCGGAGTGAATATTGATTATGTATTCGTTTTTATAATATTGTATATAATCATCAGGGCGATGAGGAAGAAAAACTCGAAAACTACCAAGAGTTTGTAACGAAAAAAGCTTAATTGTGAGTTACGCTCTCTTAAGCTAACCGTTAGAAAAATATCTTTCCTCTCGTCACGATCAATAACTCAGGTCCGGAGAATCCTCTTGCTCCCGTCTCTTTCTCTCGCTCGAAAATTACTCGATCTTAGCATGCTAATGGTTTGCTCTAGCAATTTTTTTCTTTTTGTCTCATTTTCTCTTCTCCAAGCTTAAACTCCAAGTAGCAGCAGCAGCAGGAGCAGCTGTTGCGTTATAAACGCTCCGTCAAAGCTCGGCTGGCTCAACGGCATTCTAATGATCGGAAGAACTCGGCTGCGCTTATGGGAAGAAATTGAATTTTTTTTTCCTTCCAACAACCGAGAAACCGCCGCATTGTTGAGAGAGCAGAAGCAACAGCAGCAGCAGCAGCAATTCTGCAAGCTCAAAGTGTCGACTAAAAAGGAGCAGCGTAGCCATAAGGGAAAACGAGGAATTCTAATGCTAATGCGGCTTAGGAGTAGTAGTGTCCGCTGCTGTGAAGCGAAATTGTCGGTCGTACGTCTCGAAATTTTACGCTTGACCACGAGAGAGAGAGGCTCTTGAGAGGGAAACCGGATACGTTGTATAGAGTGGCGAAAACCCGGAAGTGTAGATGCTCGCGCTTGTTATGCCGTGTATGTAGGTGTGTGCAACGTAGGTATATATACCTGAAAGAGAGAGAAAGAGGGATGATGATTACTGCGTTGGAACAAGTATGGAAACGCCCGACTACTGGCGCCATGAACGTCGTTCTCTCTACTGAGAGTTGTGTTTGAGAGACGAGTGTATGTGTGTATTTAATTATATCAACTGCTGCGTGCGAGTTTGCGGGTATTTGATTAAACTTTTGGATATATTATATTGTTTATATTGTTTTATTTATTAAATTGCGTCGGTGGATTTGATTAAGCGAAATCGAGGAATCGACGAGGCTTATACGGTTTTGATGTATGTTTGCTTTATATATAGTATATTATTGCTGGTTGATAGCGAAAAAAACTGCGTGGGCCGCAAGGATGAAAATAATGATATAATTTCCAAGAAAAGTGTGTTCTCCTTTGCTCTTTCATATTTTTATAACGACAACAGAGAAACTGACGATGCTATACTTCTTGATATCGAGAACTCTTTTTATAATACACCCTCGTATATTGGAAAAGTTTAATAGCGAAGAGTATGATTAAATGTCACAAATTCAAATTAAAAAGCATCGCTCCACGTGCGCTTAATCATGCCATATATTCAAATTCCTCGTCGAACCTGAATATATAAGCCCTAATGTTACACGTGCGTTACATCCTCTAATAGCATTCCACCCACACCACATAATGTCCTCTCCACGTGTGTCCCCATTACTGTTCCAAAACACTCCCTTCGAGTACAGAAGCTACTCTAGCTCGCGTTATTCATAGCTCACATCATCACTTCCCATAGAGACGACGAAAATTCTCACGACCTTGGCCTTCCCGGTCATTCCTATACACGACGTCACGCAATCCGTCTCGTGTGAGAGAAAACACGCGCGGCAATCAAGTAATTGCCCTCTCCCTTTCTGGAAAACTTAGACGTTCGTTATATGTATGTATAGTAGGCCGGTGACACCAGCGGTCATGAATTTCAGAGAAAGAAGGAGAGAGAGAGAGATAAGCGGCGCTTCGTGTAATGAATGGGGATATGCGTAATTAAAGTGTGGAGAAGTTTAATGAATTTTAAATAAAGCCGTGTGTGTGTGTGATGAGTATTTTAAGCCCGAGAGTTTTTCGCGTAATTGCGGACGCAGCGCTTTTTAAGCGGGGTACTAAATCTACTCCTAATCTGACGTGCTCATCTCTCTCACTTGAGAGCTTGATGGTTCTTTTTTCACTTGATTTTATACGAAGCTGATGCTGCGTAAGGATATTATATTATATGCACAGAGCAGAGTTGATTAATTAAAGCGATTGAAGCTTGAGCCTTTGTTTTCAGCTTGTTATACTTGAGCTTCGAAGTGTCTTTATAGTGCAAACATTGACTGTGACATTAAATTAAAAACTCTCTAAGCATCAAGTTAATAACCTACTACGCATAGGATTTAATAAAAGTTATTTCGACGCGAAAATTAAAATAAAAAGTTTTTCTTCTGCACCTCGCTCGCTCGCCAAACTGCTAATAATCTCCGCTCTTGTTGCCGGTTCCCAGAGCTCTATAGCGTCGATACAAGTTCTGTATCTAAGACGATTGCAAACATATAAATATCTTCCCCAATAATGTGTATATACATAGAGAAACTATAGATCATTTCTCGCTTCTCGTATATAGATATACAATATTCGCCTCCGGGGGTGTGTGTATACGATCATATTGATCATTAGCAGCTACCGAGAGAGAGATACTCTCGGTACTTCGTTGAATTATCGATGTCGCGAACTTTTGCCTCGAGGCGGTACGTTTAATGTGCCTCTCTCTCGTGTTGACTTTAATTGGGCTTGTTTACTTTACTGCTCCTACCTCTCTCACTCTCTCCCAAGGGAGTCATCTCTCTGGCTTAGATTTTGAATCGTATAACGAGACGATGAATTATTTATCGACCATGTGTATACGTATATACACTCTACGTATACGCCTCAATTACCCGGACGCAGTGTACGTTGACGTTTATTACCTTCTCCTCGTTTTTTTTTCGCCGCGCACTCGAATGGACAGTAAAAAGCCAGAGCGATTTTCCATTACTATGCAGCGGCGGAGAGAATAGTAAAACGCGCTATTGGCGCCAGCGCGAGAGGCAACACCTCCTTAAAAGAAGAGGAGGAAGAATATAATAATAATTATTCTCCGTTGAAGCTGAAAACGAACAGCAGAGATACACACCAGAGTATAATAGTAACCCAGTGACTCGTGGGAAAGTCGTTGCCTCAGGCCTTGAAAATCACACATCTTTTCTTCGGTATAGTAGTGGGTATAGCTTAGGAGAGTAGTCTGTATACGCGCGGATACTCCCACGTGTGTGCGATGCGAATTTTCTCCCGCTATTATGGCATATATATGCGAGTAGGTTATAGAGCAGCAGCAGCCGCTGCTGCTCCTGCGAACTTTCCCCACAAGAGAGAGAGAGAGAGAGAGAGAGAGATGCGCCTGTGGCTAATTAATTACGTCGCGGTTCTACAGGCCCTTTTACGATTTCCTCTATTCTCTCTGCGGGAGGAGCTTAGGCTTTGATGATACGATAACGCGCGCGAGAATTTTCGCGGTTTCTTTGCAAGAGCAATTTTCAGACGTTTGAGAAAACGATTCTTCTCAGTATGTAACGTGAATTTTAAGCGAGAGCGTAAAATTAGTTAAACATTATGTAGACGCTACTATCTTCTCTTTTTTAATAAAATACGAAATTCTGAAAAATAGGAAGCCTCCGAGCTATATTATTAAAATAATTATCACACTTTTACAATATTAATCTACCGTATGTAATTAAAACGTCAGGTAGACAGCGTGTATTGTTTTTCATTACTCCCCGATAAACATCAGCAGCAACACATATTCCCTAATGGAAAGCGATGTACAATTAAACGCGTTGAAAATAAAATACCGCGTCAAAGCGAAAATAAATCTCATCGGAAAACATTTACTCCGCGCTTTTCCCGCAGTGTGATGATGGCTTCTGCAGAAAACGCGGAAAAAGCTTTCAACGGTACACTGCACACACGGTGTCCAATCCAAAACAAATTTGTCTCGGCTGCAGAAGCTCATTAATCATCGTTTCAAGCCCTCACACAACGTATACACTTTTTCATACCGCTCTCGAGCATTAGCTTCTTTCTCCTGTGGTAGGTATCCCTTTAAGGATTTATTATCGCTGTATGTGCAGGTCTCGATCTCGATCATCATCATCATTATTATCATCATTGCTTGGAGGTCGTAAATATGTCTGGAAATTAATCGATTATTTCGCGGGTTTCTTGGAGTTTCCGCTTATAATCGCAATGACCTTTCGCAAGGAAGACTTACTTATACATCTTCGCGGAAGTTTTCGAGAAAAGAACGATAGCTCAGAGAGATAAATTATATATATATATATATAGGAGGATGGTTAAATTGAAGATAGTTTGTGTATAGAGCGATGATTATATATTTACGACTTGCCATTATGCGAAAATTCTTGTAGCGCCGAGATACAGATCATCATTGTTTGCGGTGCAGCGAAATTTACGGGCGGACTTTTTACGCGTATATATTATAATAATGCGACACTTATTTGTTTATAGCGTATAAATCAGCGCGGCCACCCGTAATGTTATACAGAAAGAGCTCGCAGTTGATGAACTCGTGATGAAATAACCAGCGTCGAGTTGTTTTCTTCTTTTTTTTTGTATAAAATTTTTCCAGCTAATTAATTTTTATATACGCCTACGAGATGAGAAGCTTGTATTTACGAGCGGCGAGTAATTTATTTATAACTTTCTGATTAAAATTCATCCTATATATACGTATATAAGTATACAAGATATATTTTTTTGATGAATTCATAAACTTCCGCGCGCGCGCGGTATATAAATAACAGCATTATATTGAAATCGACGACCTAGAAAAATTGCTTCGACATAACAATATAACGAAGCAAAAGCTCCTCAATCATCAAATGCCAATTAATTAGCCTCATCAAAGATCCCCTGCTCGCAGCGCACACACACACAATAAAATCACATGCGCGTCTGGCTAATTCAACGGTTTTATATCAGGCTTCAAGATCGCGTTAATCGCATCTCAGTCGCGTCGCTCTCGCGCTGCTAATTAGTATCGAATTAGGCATAGCGCCCGACTCCATCAGCGTCACTTTTCCCCTCCTCAGTCTCTCTTTCTCTCTCTCCATACACATATCCACTGCACAAGACACTATATGTATTGCCATATATATACACCGCAGCGGAAAGTAGCTCGCGTGGCGGCCGCGATTCAGTCTCTCTCTCTCTCTCTCTCGCGTAACGTATGGCGCTAGCTTCAAGTCGCGCCGATAAATCGCCTTGGAGAAAGACGTATACCAGCAGCAGCAGCATCTCTTTCTCTCTCTCTCTCTCGCGTGATGTAGGTAAAGCTGTGTCGGGCCTCCGATGCAAAATCGACACGTTTTCGCTAGACGTCATGAATCACCCTCTGGCGTTACGTGTTGCGCTGTGTGCTGCCTCAGCGCGCGGACACAGACGGAAACGTAAATTCTCTCGCTCACGTGTGTGCAGTAGTAGTAGTATAGTAGTAGTAGTAGTTGTACAGTAGAGAAGAGACTTTACCTTATAGGTCGGTGATGCCGAGGAGAGAAAGAGCTCGCGACTAGCGGTTTATTATCAATTTTGCATGAGCTGCTGCTGCTGCTGCTGCAACCTCCGGGTCACAACCGAAACATGGACTATGAGAGAGAGAGAGGGAACAGATTTTTCGACTAATCGGTTGGGGGGTTATATACTGTTATGGTGTGGAGTGAATTTTCACTTCTTTTTTGTTGGGGTTAACGGTTATATATAGAGTTAACGCGTGGGAGGCTTGAGTCACTCGACGATGTTTTTGTTCTCATATACGTTGGCTATGTATATGATTGAAAAAAAATGCATTAACTATAGTTTCGTTTTAATTAACTAAGCTGCGTTTCGGTATATATGCAAATACGTCAGTAGTGATTTAGTGCACTGTTAAAATTACCGTGAATTTTTAAAGCCATCATCAAGCTATACTTAGTAAATTAAAACGATTTTTCCCCCCGGCCGCCTAGAGCGTATAATTAATTAATTAAGAAGCTTTAATACATCCCAGCCGTATAGTTCTAGATATATTGCTCAATTAAACCTAAGAAAAAAAAGGCACGACTGGAAGCATCTCACCTGGTCTGTTGCATCCGCGCGCGCGTCATGCATTTATTAATTCCTGCAATCAACCGAACTTCCAAGCGCATGCATTTTTATTACGTCTGATATTATAGTCGTCACAGAAGAAGAAAAAAAGAACCGTCATCACGACATTCCTCGTCCATTACAGTAATTCATAGGGCAATTAAATTATTTCAAGAGTAGCAGCGCAGCAGGTATACATGCCTGATTATCTAATTGAAATGAATTTTTCAATTTAACGATCGCCCCACTCAGCGTATAATAATACTAAATTAAAAGCTTCTACTGCTCTCGTATTATAAGAAGACACACGAGATTTTCCCATCATCAGGATATGTATATAATGCATCACAAGTTTCGATAACGTTTCAGCATCTCTTTCTTCTCGCGATTGTGTGTCAGAGAGACGAGAGCGAGTGTATGTAACGGGTTATATTTTTCGCCCGAAATTCGGATCGTGACCGGCGCATCTCGGCGCGTCTAAAATTACAGGCGCTCTTGCCGGGTATATAACTTATCTAATCCTCTTGCACCTCCATCGCGTCGTTATTGCGGCCGCACGTATATATACATATACATCAGTACAGCATGAGTTAACCGTTTTCGCGCGCAGATCTTTTCCATTATATACACGCAAAGGGCTCGGATTATTCGCTTTGGAGTATAATACAAAGAAGAGGCCGATTAAATTGTCTTATATCCTTTTGACGTGTACACGCGGAAAACTACGTCCCTTTGCACGTATATATTATATATATATACGGATGTGTATGTAATATACAGAGAAAGTGAAGCGCAAATTTATGGCTAATTATTTCGGCCTCGTTAGAGCCGCTCGTTTGATCCGTGGATCTTGGAAATTGTCTGCATTCTTCCTTAGATCCTGTGTATATATACTGTATAGCGCCTCTCGATATAATTAAGACTTCGAACTTGCACGCCGCCACTTCCTCCTTATCCTCTCATATCTCTCTCGCGCTTCTGTATTATCGGCCCGCCAATAAAGCGTCAGCTTTAATTATCACGATTTATTATATCCTCTCTCTCTCTCTCTCTCGCCTCGTCATTTCCCCAAGATGAGCACAAAAACACACACAGCTGTTGCTGGTATACACGTACAATATAATAATAAAATTCGATATTAATGGCAGGAGCTACGACTGCAGCATCAGTTCGGAAAGGGGATAGCTGTGAAAACACGACGCGTGGAAACTTGTTATCAACGAGAGGCGCGCGCTCGTGTGTGCGAGAGAGAGAGAGAGAGAGTGAGCGATGCGATGCGCGAGAGGTGCTTGTAAACCTATACCTCTATACGAGCCAGGTTCTATACTACTACGGTATCACTTTGAGACGACGGCGGCATTTAATCAAAGATAATGCTGCTATTAATTTTTCCCTCAGAGAAGGTACTTTCGACTCGTGCTGATGTCCGCGATATCTTCATTCGTTTGCTGACGCCATTTGTTGGGGTATTGAATTATTATTGGGATGATATATATAAGCTTGTGTGAAATTTTGCACCGCGAGGGAGAAATCGCGCGTTTGTTTGATCCGAGTGAAAATTATTATTTATTTATATCTCCACTCGTCTTTGTGGCTGTTATTGCCTTTGAAAATCGATATGTTATACGCAAATTTTATTTTCATTATAAACGTTAATATTAAAGTCGAGTACGATATGACGATAAAATAAATGAAAAGCGCGTCGATCACATTCCGAGGCGTCGTATCCCAATTACCCACTGTCTTACATCCCAAAATCCTAACAAAAACCATCATCATGAGATATGTAGACCAATCACTTAACCGCAGCGAGGAAAACGAGATCAGAAAAAAAAAATGCGTATCGGCGCGTGAAAACATTCCATGCTCCAAATGAAGCCTGACGAAAACAATCTCAACCCCCCCCTCCAATTATACGTTATCTCGGCCAAACCTCACACCCACAATAAAGGTCACGTCTCCAACACACACACACACACACGCGTACACACACACCTGCTATACTTTCTCATTTCCAAGCCTGACGCGGCGGAATTTTCAGGCCTCTATAATCATCGGATTATAATATATAATACACTCGAGAGATATTCAATCTTCTTATAACACACTCGCGCAAAGCCGTGAAAATTTGAAACCATCCCCTATATACACGTGTGGAAAACTCATCAGTGATGCAGCTGCAGCTATTCGTTATAATAACGTCGCTCGCACGTACACACGACCTTGTCCATTTTATCCCCCGCCATACTAATTGCTCTATCAAATTCCGTCATATAACAGCCTCCTCTCTTTGTCGTCGTCGTTCTCGTGCGCGTATAATAATTATTCAACCAAACGGTATATCGCAGCGTTGCAGTATGCTATATATCCCCCATATTAGAGGCAGCTCGAAGTCATAGAAAATATAAGTCATTGTGACGGAGTGGCCTATCACATTCGTACACACGCACATAGCTTCGCTTTGATATCGTCGAATCCAGGCTAACCTGTTTATAATTTCTTATATAAGCCGCTTTTACCGGAACAAGCTTAACGATTGCATTTATCATATGTGTGTGTGTGTGTATGCTCCTGTTGAGCGCGACTGAATATGAGATTAATTATACATTCGGGGATTATTTTTCAAAAGTACGCGCAGCTGCGCATCAGCGATCATATCTCGCGTCCGTTATGCCAGCCGTGTAAACGCGCTCTACTCTAGCAGTAGCGTAATTACTCAAATCGTTTTATTTTCGATTTTTCAACCCGATGCAGCGTATATCTAGTATGTATAAGAGAGAAACACATATCTACGTAGTTCCTCCTTAATTGGTCGCGGCATCGCAAGCTTTTAGCGACAAAACCGCCGTACGGCACGTAAAAAGAAGAAGAAGCAGCAGCAGCGGCAGCGAGATTGATGCATAATTCATTAAACTAGAGGATGACGAAAATGAGTAATGCGCACTAGTCTCTCTCCGAGTGAAATTGCTCTCGGCTGTAGAGCATACTCCAGTTAGACCCTCTCGCGCAGATGTATATGTATACACCGCCGGGGATCATCAGCGCGAGTATTATATATACATATATAGACGAGATTACGAGGCGAAAACTAGGTCCTCTAGCTCGCGGTTATCCCTTTCTCTCCCCGGAATGATAATCGAGGATTTTACTAGCTGCCAGCTACATAGAAAGCTTCTCTGATATGTCTATGTGTGCCGATCAGCATCTTTTCACCATTTTTTTCTTTCTTTTATATATATACACGTCGTCGACGTTTTATATTATATATACCGGACGAGGACGTTGACGAGTCACGACTGCAATTAGCCCGTGGCTAAAAACTAGTAGCCGGTATTTCAACGGTTGTTCGCGCAATAAAACATTTCAATGATAAAAGAAGCGCTCGCGAATCGATTAGGCGAGAGCTGAGTATAACGAATGCGGACACAGCGCGTCTGCTAAATTGTCCGTATAGCGCGAGCTTTTTCCTACACTCTTGACTATTAGCCAAGGCTGATCCGTTCTCGTGTCACGCTGTACTGAACAGAGGAGCTGCTGCTGCTGCTGGGATGTTGCCGTTTTTTTTGTTTTCGTCTTTTGCTGCTGCTGCTGCTTCTTCTTCTTCTTCTTCTTCTTCTTCACGGCTTCGAGGCGCGATGATAACAGTTTTACTATGGGGAGGAAGAGAGAGAGAGAGAGAAAAGCAGGAGAGCGTGTAGTCGTAAAGAGTTGTGCGTTCCCGTGTTGCTTGAGAGTATTTCAGTGTGGTGTGTATTTTCGGTTGGAATTTTAGCTTGGAATTTTATCGATAGCACGTATATACGGAGAAATAATATGTAATAATAAAAGTGAGAATTTATTATAATAATAATAATGTATATAATCCTCGCGAAAAAGGTCAGCGGGGTAATAAGTCCTTTTATAAATCCACAGCCTCATCTCTCTAATTGTCCAACGGTTCACTGCGCGCGTCTATCTATCCTGATGCATTTTATTAAAATTTCAAACTGTGTCCCCGACTCTCTCTCTATATATATATGATATAACGGATTAGTCGCGCGGCTCCGACTCCTTTCATCATCGAGAGGACGATTCTAAAGCTTAGACTCGATTATTATATGCTCCGTGTTCTATTATAACTAAGGGGGGCGTATCTAGAAAGAGAGATAATCGAACACCATGGTGACATAGAAAGACAGAGGTTTTCCCCGCAATCATTTCCTGCCCACTCTCTGTGGTCGAAAAATCAAAGTGTATCAGAGTGTGGAAAGAGCCGATCGATCTATCCGCGGAGAATTGAAGGAACGTGTATTGCTTTTGTGTCCGAACGGAGAGGAACAAATTGGATATTTTAACGAGATTATACCCCTCCTTATTCGTTTTATTTTATTGGAGAATCTAATACTATATACTCTGTTTTTTTTGTAGTATATATATAGCGAGATACCAGTAATTATCGAAGCTCGAAAGTCTCGCTACCGGGAAAATAGTTTTATTTGTGGTCGCGCGAGAATGTACTTTGTTCGAATGTACAACAAGAAGATCATACTGTTGCCGCGCTTTTTTTCTGTGTTGGTATTGAGAGGGAGGGAGTGTATCGGCCGTGTAAAATTTATTCCCGGGATAGTGTATATAAATCTTTATTTATTATATGGCCGATCGGATCGTTCGATCGAAAAAAGCTCTCTCTCTCTCTCTCTCTCTCTCTCTGGATATAGAAGCGTCGGAATATTTCATTTCCATGTATATATGTAGCTCGGCTTAAAAATGGATAGTCGCGTCAATCATCGCGTGGAATTTCAAAATTATATATTATACAAAGTATATACACTGTCGGTCAATTTGTCGCGCATAAAGCTACGTTCCTCGAAAGAACCGCACGAAAATATTCAGACTAGGCTAATCAGAGAGGATCGCGACATCCCTCATCCAGATTCCGATCTGTAGCGGCTGCGGTGACTCTGTCTATATATATATACATATACCAACGTCGAGCCACAGCTTCCCGTTATCTCTCGTGGCTTCCTTTCGCGACTTTTGTTTCCTTTATTACTACTCTTAAAGAGCCACTTAAGAATTTTCCTCTCTCTCTCTCCCACAAATTACGCGTATACCACAGCTGATGGACACAGACACACACACACATGGTACTTTTTTTTCACGCCGCTGCTCCGAAAGTGAAAGAGGGAAAACCGATTAGCATAAGAATGCGAAGCTTGATGTAGATCGACAGCTAGTCATCGTTTTGACGGCTTCATGCTGTTTGTTGTGACAAACGGCTATACATATTGGATGACCTCGTTTGCTATTATATACACTGTGTATGACCTTGAATTTTTATGTAGTTTTAAAAAAAAAATTCTTTTATTTTCTCTCAGCTTCATTAGTGCGCGCGCGCGCGACACACAAAGGACGATGAGAAAAGTCTCTCCCCGCACGAATTCGATCTCGGACAATCATCCCAGCAAACGAGCGATTCATCGACAGCAATTACACCTCGTCAGTAGAGTATTAGGGCCGTAATCGTCGACAATGGAGACACGAGAACCGGAGAAAAGAAACTGTCCCAGAGACAGAGAGAATAGGAACATATCACACCTGTTCGTTATAATCTCGAAGCGTACAATCATCTAACGATCTGTACAAAAAAAAAAATGACTCTCGCCTATAAATCCAAATCCAATTACTCGTCGATACAAATTCCCGTTAGCCCTCAAACACTTTCGGCTCTTCCCGCCTGATGGTCGTATCGTGTTATCCGGGAAACTCGTTACAGTCGTCGCGTCTGCGGTCAGTATAATATACTTTCACGGGTATTCGAGTTAAATCTCACGGTATTTTATTATTTATATATATATTTAATCCTTATATAGCATCGAAAGAGAGAGAGACACGTGCGAAATAACGCAGTAGCACAAAGAGAGTCTAAATTATTCCTAAGCAAAGAGACGGCCCCTGACATCAGCGTTTGCGGAGGGAAATTTACATTTACACGCGCGCTTCGTCGGGACACGTGCACGTACAACACACAGTGGCTCTCTGCAGCCCAGAGAAATTGTCCCTCTCTCTCTCTCTCTGGCCCTTTAATCTTCCGAGAATAATAATCCAGCGCTGGAGTTTTTTGCCGGAAGATTACATACACACTTTTTGCCTACATTCGCTGTACCCGCATTTATTTACTCATCTCTCTCTCTCGCTTTAGACGTCGTCGTCGTCTTGAAAGTCAATTGGGCCGCCGCGTATGTAATTGCGAAAAAAAGGGGCTCCCCTTGAGAGAGAGAGAGAGAGAGACGCAGTTAGAGACGACTTTGCCCCCGTTCTCTCTAATGACGTGAATTGCTGCACCCGGATGGATTATTTTTCTCCTCTATAAGCTTACAAATACACACACACAGAGAGAGAGAGAAAGACACAGAATAAGCGATACATGCGCCGCCGGCCTCTATTAGACGTGCTTCATCATAAATCGTCAGATAAATTGCTAAGCCTCTCTCGTTCGGAGAGGAAAGTTATGTGCGCGCACGCGCGGCTGATTGACGATGAGAAATGCAGGCTTGTGAGGGAAAGGGCTGATGCTGTGTGTGCACCACACGTGCAGGTGAAAGCTCTATGAGTGAATTGTCATTCGAGAGCTTATTGTGTCGTAAAAAATGGTGTTGGTTTGAATGCGCGATTTCACGCGGATATTTTATTTTACACGCTAGAAACGTTTATTATTTCAAAGTCACTCCGCTGCTGCATAGTAATTTCGATCTAATCAAGCAGACGCGCACTTGTTGACGCGCGCAGCCCGAAACTCGCGAAAAGTTAGTACAGAAACTTTCCTCTCGACTCCTGCGTCAAAGTTCTTATACAGGTCTTTAATTATACAGAGTAATTTTCAGTCTCTCTCTCGCCTTGTTAATTATATAAACCGAGTGAACTCCTGACTTTCCGCGTATATATATAATTCATTGTACTTGATATTGTCTCGAGATCCATAAAGTTTCGCTATGTACTGCGAAGAAGAGCAATATTCTCTCTCCGAAGTAGTATATCGCGTTTTGAATTTTCATGAGCAATAAAACAAGTATATATACACATTAAAAGAAGAAGAAACCGAGAGAATTTCGAAAAATGCCACAAAGTCAGTATATACACGAAAGACAAGAGAGAAAAAACAAAATTCAAACAATACCCAAGAAAGCAGCAAGGTTACAACACAAGAAATCGAAACTAACGTCGGCGCGGTCGAGCATCGCGGCTCTCTCGCTAGTCGCTGCAGCGCAAGAAAGAAAGCAAGAAAGGCGCGAGAGATGCTACCTCCGGATAGAAGACAAATCGGGGAGGAGCAGCAGCAGCAGCAGCAGCAGGAGCAGCCTCGAGACTATACCTTCTTTCTCGAGGTAAATAATCTTCCCGCTCTGCAGCTTTCCCGGTAAATTCGAGGCTGCGGCCTTTTTCCGCCTCGGCGCACGCCGTGACCTCGCTACACAGTCGAGGGATAAGCATCATCGTGCAGCATTGCTCTTCTCTCTCTTGTGTGTATGTGTATAATATATGTATATACATCTGTTATACATAAGGACGAAAATCATGTATATAAGTATAACGAGCTTGATATCACACGCCGCGGTTAATTTGTCGACGAGAGAGAGAGAGAGACGACCTACAAATCACCTCTCTCTCTCTCATATCCTTTCCTTTTTATATGCAAGAGCGCCACTTTGTGTCTGTCCGACCGTCCGGCTCTAATCAATCTCTCTCTCACTCTCGGAAAATCTCTCTCCGCGCGCTTCTCTATGTTATTTTAAAGTCAGTAGAGGAGGATGATGCGACTTTTTATGCTAAAAACCGCTTTTTCGCACTCGCGCTCTCTCTCTCTCTGCTATATAATCAATACCTATACACTCTGCTGCAGGTGTATATAAACGTCGGATATATGCATGAATTCGTAATGGCGTATGAATATTCCGCGAGCGGTGTAAAATTCGGACACGTTGTCTGCGCTTTTTCTCTCTCTCTCCCTCGAAAGAGACTCGCGATCTCCGATTATCAGTCCGTTCATCTTCCCGCTAGTCGCTCGTTGCCATAAAACCATTTTACTGTTCTTTCGGCGCACACAGCTCCTCCGGTATATAACTGTCCTGGATGCAAGCTATGCACTGTGTTCGATATATATACGTGTATATAGATATGTTTCTCTCTGCTGCTGCTGCACGAGCTTTGTGAAATTCTCGCGAAAAGAGCGGATGTGTTGCTGAGAAAGCGATAATGGCCCGCATATATAGACGTCGCGCCTCGTAATTGGCAATTTGCAGTTAACCCCCTGTACACGCAGTCTTATATTTGCTTTATCGCTCGCTTTGAAATATCACTCTATATTTCGTGGGAGAAATTTCTTGTCTCTCTTGTTTTTCCCTGATGACGTTGCGAATACACAAAATCTATAGACCGCACGACGATGTATTGAAAAAGAACAGCGTCGCATGTGTGTATATATGCCGGATAGAAATCAAATAAACTGCCTTGTATGAGGGTATATATAGGCGGCCGTGAGAGTGGACATCGAAAAAAATATCTGCAAAGCGTCGAGAGAGAGTTTGTCGCGAAAAATTCTAAACACGTTGCGAGGTCGAGCTCTGTGTGTTTTGGAGTGTGTGTGTGTATATATTCCGGACACGAAATAAATATTTCGCGGCTGAAGGAAATGCGCTTCTCGTGACCTGTTGGATTTTTTTTAACCTTCACTGAATTTCTCTCGCTGTTAACTTGTAACTAAGTGCTTTGACCGCCGAGTAAACAAGCGTGAAATAATATTTTCGTTTACAGAAAAATATACAATTTTCCAGTTTAATTAATCAATGCTGACCGCGATATCATCCTTGATTTCAGAAAAATTAAACATAACAAACTGCAGCGCAGAAACGTTTCCCAGAAAAAAAAAACATAATAAATTCCCGCAGCAGAGGGTCATTCATTTCCGGTTAAAAACAGCTACCTCGCGGAAAAAGCTGCTGCCTCGAGATAATTAATAACCTCTCTCTCTCTCACTACAAAAGCAGAAGCAACTCTCATGGACGATCTCATTGTTTTCCGGCTGTTTGCAAACGAATATAGCTGCTGCGCAATATGCACGTCCCATATTTTTCCTATTTATACAAACACGCTCTAATTTACCTATATATACATATCGATCTCCTCTCGACCATATATCAATATAATCCAAAAAGCTGCGCGCGAGAGGATATATCAAGAAAGAAGAGAGCGAGAATCCCTTTGTCTCCCTGAGTGCGAGAGCTTGTAAGCGAATTCCTATCCTTTCTCTTTCACAGCAGCAGCAGCAGCAGAAGTAGCAACGTTTCTTCTTCCTTCCTATATATAGGTATGTGTGTGTGTATATATGTATATACGACTGGCATGTATACACACTGCTCGATGCATATGCGCACGGGTAGCCGGTCACGTATCGGCTTGTGGTTTGAATTTTCCCCTGGCCTTTGGCTCCCCCGGTGTCTGTATCAAGCTGCGAGATCTTTCGACACGCCGTGTTCTTTCGCCGCGAAATTTATTTCTCTCTCTCTGTGTCTGTGTCACGTAGTTTTCTTATTATTACAATCGACCGTGATTATTATTATTTTACGTGCAGTCTGTGTGGAGCTTTCGAATATCTTGTATATATAATAATAATAATATATTGTAGGGAAATGAGCTCAATGTAATACGTGCGGGGAGCGATTCATCCCTTCTTAGAAAAGCGAAGCTTTGGTTGTCTTCGAAATGGCGCTAAATTTGAAAATTCAAACCTCAGAATGCCAGTACTAAAAAGAAGCTCATATTACAATCTGATGCACAGAGCCGCGACTACTCATCGGTTATTCAAATTCTCTCGCGACAAGTCTCTCCTCCACGTCAACATCCTTAAACTTGAAAAGTCGTCTCTCTTAATGTGTATATATGTATATAAACACACCGCCTGCACAGGAGAAGTAGTAGTATATACCGTTCGAATTCCGTGCGGTGGCGCGGGCGCAAGCGCGCGATATAATCGAATAACGAACGACGCAAAAAGGAAGGCCGCAATTACGGCTCTTTCTTCTTCTATCACTTGTCGAATAGGAACGTATATAGCCGCTAGAGAGAGAGAGAGAGAGAGGAATGCCGACGTCGGAAGTGGCATTATATTCGAGCGGTAATAACGTAATAACTGCAGGCCGATATATCTCTTGCGGGTGTGGTGTATATAGACGCTTTTTCCGAGCTTCACGTAGTTTAGGAGTCTTCCCGGAATATTGCAATATATGTAGCGGGAGAAACACGCGAAGGATTAACTGCTCGAACGTGTAATTTTTTTCCCTTTGTTTTTCTTAGGTAAAAGAGATGAATTTCCGTTTAAAACTGGAGAAGCGAGGAATTACTTAGAAACCGAGAGAGGGATTTCAGCGTCCTCTTTTGTAGCTGAAGCTTGAAAAATTCAAGTATATATATCTGCTATACCCATTTTCGTGCGCTGATGCGCAGCAGCACATCTCTCCCTGAGAGAGAAAGAGAGGAAATAACGTTATAAAATCAGCATAAAGAGAAGCGTCTACTGTAGAGACACTGGTATCTCGATTTTTACGGTAAAATACCGCATTTCACCGTGTCTCGATCCCCCTATCTTTTCTCTGATGTCTCTGCATTATTTCGATGCAAGAAAGGCTGCAAGCGCGCGAAAAATCCGGTTCACGGCCAATTGAAGCCTTCGCGCAAACATCTTATCCGCATCCAACAAGTATACAGTATATATCTATACAAAATAATCGACTTACCTCGCTGGCGCTGGTGTAATTAGTGGTCAGCTTGATTTGCGGTCGGATTTTACCAGGCGACTCTCGGGTCTCCTTGGCGGAAGTGGTCGAGGGCGTGGACGAACTCTCTCTACTGCTGCTCTGTGTGCTGGCCGAAGAACTGCCGATTCGCTTGGTAGTCGATGTATAGCTGCCACCGCTGGTGGTACTCTTCACTCGAGGTTCTATGGAGACGTTGCGAGAGGCTGCCGTCGTCGACGTCGTCGTTGTCGTCGGCGTTGCTGAACTAGTACTGCTGCTGCTGCTGCTGCTGCTGCTACTGCTGATACTGACTGTAGAACTTGGGGTTAAGCTTGCGGTACTGCTGCTGATGCTACTGCTGAGGGTTGTACTCGTGGTGCTGGAGATGGTGCTCGGAGATGGGGTTGTTTTTTTGAGACTCGGAGTTTTCGGGGGTGATGGGTTTGGAGAACTCGGGGATGCCGGGGTTTGAGCGGAGGAACAGCTGTTGACCAGGAGGAGACTGAGGAGGAGGAGGATCTGTGTTGGGGGACGCATTTTTGAGGGGGAAAGGGGGTTAGAGGTTAGAGCGAGGTGATGAGTTGCTTGCTGGACGGCCCACCTCGCCTCGGCGCGATTTCACTCTCTGGAAGAGAAGAGATTGTATTAGTGTACATTTATCTTAGAACTGATAACCAATAAATATGTATAATTATAATTAGGCGTCTTAGCTAACTCGGCCCTTATCTACTGACGAGACAAAACTGATTTGCGTATAACTCAAAGAAGGGGAAAAATTTAATGTCTTTCGACGCATGTAATATATTTGCGCGTCTGATTTACGCTTATGCAGTTTTCGAAGAAAGTGGTGCGTAACGCTGCTTTTTCTTAACAACTACGCAATTGCCAATCAATTTTCCGACAGTCTACTGAATGTGCCAGCTGCAAAAACGGGGAAATCAGTCTCCGTGAAATACCAGGAAGAAACAGAAATGTCCGCACGTGTGAACGAAGAATTAAAAGATTCGCAAGAGTTGACACGGTTCGTGACGATTCTCTCGCGCAGCTTTATTGTTTTAGAAATTCAGTCAAGCAATAAAACTGACCAATGTAGCACGATATCACACGGTAGAACTATGCCAGTAGCTTGAAAAAAGTGCCAAATAATAAAATCTTTCGCTCTCCTGCGAGCATCACATTTGTCAAATCTAGAGCAAGTCACAGCTGTTTGTCTCTGCCGGCAGACAGTCGAGCCACAATTTCATTTTAAAATGATAACTCTCCGCTTATAACCTGCGACATAAGCCGGAGTAGCAACACGTGTACGTGAGAACTCGCGCAATTACACGAATAAAAAAGTCTCTCTCTCTATCCTCAAAAGTATCATCGCGAAATCTTAGTCGCGTAAATCCCAAAAAAAAAAAACGAAGGAACAACTCTTCTCTGCATTCCTAAGCAGCCTCTTAATAACGCGTTACAGCTAACAAGATTACTATGTTAGTGGAGCGTGATCCCGTAAATGAAACTATAAACCATTTTTTCTCGTCTACGAAATTCGCTCGTAACAAGACCGCAAAGCTGCAAACCGCATGCATATAAATATATATAAGTATGCTGTTGATAAAGTCGCTCTGCCTCTCTCTCTCTCTCCTGTATCAATAAACTACAATTTAATCGCGGCTTCATTAAATCCATAACGCGCGTCGCGGTGCAGAGTATATAGAATCCGCTGGTTATACCATGTAAATTACGCCGGCAATTTTCTCGCTCACTGGAAATGTTAATTCATTGAAATCCAACCGGCAATTAGAGCGCCGCCGCCGCGTGCGAAAACGAGTTTCTGCTCGTCGAGCTTGATAGATCTATATAACGCTCTTGCTCCCGATCCCTATTCATTGTTCGTCGCCTATAAAAAGTAACGAAAACAAAAAAATAAAACGAATTCAAGAAGAAGTAGACCGATGCATCGGAATGCGCACGTCTTCGGAATCGTTGTGTATATATATACCAACATAGACTTGGACTCACCCACGCGCGTAAATTGCAAGTCTATACACAGTCCCGTATCATCGGGACGTTAATCGCACATCGAGGCGCGAACCAACGACGACACACACGAGAAAGAGAGAGAGAGCGTTTATGGCCGAGGTACCGTTCATCTCTCTCTCTCTTACTTACTCTCGAGGATATATCTCGCATGCAAACCGTTGCGCATTACATCATATACACTCTCGTTCCCCTTTTAAACTTTTTTTTTAACCGGAGGGAGAGTTTTTCGTCCTGTGTATGTGCTCCACATACACGCCTCGTTCCAATTTCCAACGAGATTAGCACGAGAACTGAATATATGTATACCTATAGATACACCGATAGAGAGACTATTTTTCAACTGTAGGATGGATTGCACCGCGAGTGTCTTGTAAAAATGTCATTTTGTGGGGGAGCGAGAGATAGATCGACTGTGATTTAATTTCGCGAACGGATTGCGTGACTGGTTTTGAGGACGAGGTTTTTTATTGTAATAGAATCGAAGCTCGTAGTCGCGATCGGTAATAAACTTTCGCGGAATGTTAATCGATTTAGAATTAGATATTATACGTGCAGTGCGCAGGCAATAAAGAGGAGCCCTTTACTCGCTCGCGCAGCTTTATCACCCGCAACAAAAAGCTGAAACTCTAATTAATTTCCAAGCACTTATTATAACGATTCATTACACACTCGGCGTGTTATATCAAAGGGGTGCCGTATTCTATATATCGGTTTCGCTCAACTGTGTGTAAAAAAAGAAAAGAAGCATCGACTATACTACGTCGTCCGGAGATTAATGATTACACGCTTGTCGACGAGGATTTTTCCATTTTCATCCGGTTCTCCGGATATATCTCTCTACACTCGATGTAATTATACAGTATACACCCAGGCGCTAAAGCAAAAATCACACGTCTCTTCGCACAATAACTTGGAATTATAGCGCGAGATCATCGGCTTCGGCAATTAACGCTATAGATATAGATACGATATTACACGCTCGAAAGCAGACTCGAATTTTTCCTTTAAACACGCTTGCGAATATTTTAGTCATTCCTGGAATCCCATGATGGAAACTGATTCCCTTGTCACATTCAGCAGCCGCGCTTTTCTTCGAAAGGTACATTTCCTCGAAAATCCTTTGTGTATGCTTTGAGCGTAAAAGATCTAAGCTTTCAAGCGCGCTGTAGCTCAAAATTGAATTTCCCGCCTCTTTGAGATTACATACGCGGATTCGTTTTGTCTCTTCCATACGCACATCTATCGATCATATCTTATAATATACTCTCGCAGTAGGTGCGAACAATGCACTGCAATAATACAATATTCATGCCCCAGCTGCGGTTATACTTTTCTTCACGCCGAAACTACACCGAACTGTATATAAATATATACACTTAAATAGCCCTCTCTTTCTCCATGTAGCTCGAGAGCGGAAACGTAGAGGTCGCGAATTAATTGCCTCTGGAGCAAGAGAGAGAGACTCTATATACACGTACTATCAGGAATCGTAGGTGTGGTTGTCAGTGTTGCCGAGGGATAGAGAGAGAGGCAGTAAGAGAGCCTCGGAGCTTCCTTAACGGTAACTCGCTATTTTTTCCGTCCAGTCCTCTCTCTCTCTCTCTCTCTCTGCAGAGAGAGAGAGAGAGACCGGACCCTCTTCCACACTCGGCACTTTGGCTCTGCGGGAAATTCGAGCAGTCGCGAGAGAGATTGTTGCTGCACGATAACGGCCACGAAGCGGCGGCGCACGTGACTCTTTCTCTCCGCGACGAGCTGCACGAGAGAGAGAGAGACTCGCGATATACGCCGCACGTGTCATTTGCCATGCTGCTGCCCTTTCCGCTTCTCTCTCTCTCTCTCTCTAAGCACTGCAGCGCTCTGCTTCTCTCGTATTCCACTCTCGCGGTGCATTTTTTTCCACTTTTGCTCGCCGCCGCCGGGTGTAATAACCTATATTTTCTTTATATTTTTTCGCGGGTTTGTTGGCTTAGATGATGCATGATTGGGATTTTTTTCATATTGCGAGAGAAACATATATTTGTATACCGCGTGCGGGGGTTTGATTGAGAATTGGGAAATTGATATTGATACCGGGAAAGGACTTAATTCATATTCAAAGTTGAATTCGCGAATGAGCTTGATTTCGTGGAAAATTGTTGTAGGTTTATTGTAATAATTTATGATGTTACAATTGTAAGAGTAAAGAGAGTTTATTAGAACTTGTCATAAAGCTCGTTTCGCTTCATTCTATATATCGTTTCCACGTATTCCAGGCGCAGAAACATTTTCATAATTATATCTTTATTATAATACATGTTCGTTTGATATTCATTCTGCGTAACTGCGCGGCAGTGCTGAAGTTTTTACAGTTAAAACACATAATTATATTTTTGTACAAAACTCACTCGAGAGAGTATAATAATATACTGGAATTATTCTTGATTACTTTGATGATTATGAGGAAGTGTTTCGAGAGAAAATTCGCATAGTTGAAATACTCAATTGAAAATTTTCTCGAATAAAGTCATTCAAAAAGAAACTCACTCGATCGCAGCGAGAAATCGAATTAAAAAGTATATCTATACCTATATAACGTCAATCACCGAAAAAAAAAAACTCGTGCGATAATTAACGTTCCAGCTCATCATCATCATCAAGAGCAGTTCATTAAAAAGCGCGCACCCAAGTACAGTATATGACAAAACAAAACGCATCGCGTTTTATTAGCGGATATATAACCATAGACGAAATTAGGCCAGGACGATTAATTTTACGATCGCATCCCGCGCGAGCGCGCTCGGAGATAAAATCTGCTCTCCTCTCACTTGCAAACAAACAAAACAGAAACACGGCGTGACATTATTTCCTCAAAAAAACATATCTCTGAATTTAAAAATCATAAGTATAACTCTCGCTATATAAAAGTGTCCTATAATAATACTCTCCAGGAAATGAGAGGAAAAAAAAGTATATCACACAGCTGCGTATAACGACAATATGAATTACCGTAAAGATGATTAACGCAGCAACAGGTGTAACGAACCGATCACCGCAAAAAAAGAGAAGCTTTTATTTCACGGTTTATTAGCGGACGCGGTGCGAAATAACCGCTTTCGTGAAGATTAACGTTATTGACTGTTAAAATCCAAGCTGCCTCTCACGTGTAGCTTTTAACGCACCGGGGAGTCCGAGACATAAACTTCCTTCTCTCTCTCTCACCGATTAAATATTTTTTTTTCTTTTACCACCGCGAGACTGCTCCCGCTGCGTTATCGCTTTATCTCGAATTCGGCGAGTATCACACTTTCATCGTCACACTACCTGCATAAACACTGGCGCGTGTCCTGGTGCTCCCTCTTTCTCCTTCTGATTTTCGGTCCTCTCCTGTACAGAAACTTTGTTATCACTTACAGAAGCACTACCGAGTATTAGAAGAAAAAAAAAAAATCGCGCGGCAGACTGACAGAGTTATGTGTGTGTGTGTGTATATATTAAAGAAGCAGCGCGCAAGAGTATGTTGTTGGGCTCTAGTGTGTTGTTGGAGTCCGACTGCGAGCTCTCGTAGGAGGGGTCCTGCCTATGAGTCCCCGCTAGTCCCACTTACCGACCAACCAGAGAACCGAGACTACCGGGGATTCCTAGTCGGCATCTCCGCCAATCCCGCTGTACTGTCGGACTCGCTCTCTTTCCCTCTCTTCTATATAATACTCTCTCTCTACTGCAGTAGTGCTCCTGCTGCTGATGCTACTGCTCTCTGTGTGCATCGCGCCCGAGCGCCCGGCTAATTACCGAGGCTAACGAGCTAAGGGCCCGGCCCTCTTTGTCCTTGTGTCTTCTTCTTCTTCTTATTCTTCTTTTTTTAATAAGTTACTTTCTCACACACGTGTACGTATATACGGAGGCTTTTCCGGAAAGATATCTCGTGTATTATTATAATTATAACGTGTGCATATGTGCTTTTTGGATTTCTTCTCTTTTTCGCGTGGGAATTTCGTGGCTCGTTATCACACCTGAGAGCTTACTCGTATAGGGCACATATTACAGCTTTCATCGAGAAAACCAGGTGATGCGTTATATATATATAAATGCATTAAAATAATGGCGAGATATATATAGAAAGGGTGCCCCGGTTTTATTACTACTGCATCGATATTATTATATATATATATATACACGACGGCGAAACGAGTTTACATCTTCCAGGATAATTTCCAGAATTATACGCGCGGTTTACGCCGGGCAGTTAAGGAGTTAATACTCGCGCGCGCGCGCGAGTGTGAGTTGGAAAAATTTTCTCCTGCGGCAGCAGTACATACTACACGTTTAGCAGAAGCGACGAGGTGGATTATTAAAACTAAACTATACACACGGACGCCGCAGTGCTGAGTAGTAAGAGTGAAAATTCCGGAGCTTGACCTTTCAGGATGTATCTGAATACAAATATATGTGCTGTGTGGGATTTTTTTTTCTATAATACATGAGGAGTGCGAGATACATATAGCTATACAAGAGATAAGCTGCTTATGAAGGGCTTATTGCACCGGTGTAATATGTGCTATTCGGAAATTAATTTCGAATAAAGTATTGTGTAACGCTCTTTTATGAACACTGTTATATATATATATATTATATTATCCTTTTGATTCCTTGTCGTCGGATTGAATCGTCGGTTATATATAGATAGACGGCATGCAAAGAAGGCTCGGATGATCGAAGCCTCGCAAGAAGCATCCGACTCTTTTAGTTCCGCGTATAGAATCTCGAGCTTGCAGCTTTTTGCGGGGTCAGTGTGAGAGGAGAGAGAGAGAGAGAGAAGAAGAAGAAGAGAAGCTAAAGAAAATTACTCGCTTTACGAGTATAGCAGCAGGAGCAGGAGAGCAGCAACCTATCCGTGTCCAAGACGGAGATTTCTATGCAATAAGTTTATCATCAGCCAGACATAAATGTCGCTCTCTTCGAGGTGGGAAGTGCGAGTATTCGCGGTAACGCCGCCGTTTTATCATTCCCCGGATGCAACCTTTCTCTCTTTCTCTCTCTCTGGTATATAACAGCAGGCAGCTCTAAGACTCTTCTCTCTTTTTCTCCGCTATCCTCCTCCTTCCTTCTCTCGTTTTTGTTGTCTCTCTCTTTCTCTCTCTCTTACTCGAAAGAGCGCAACGCCCTACGAAAAATCGTATAATTAACATCCCGCGCCGCGGCGGTTCTTCTTCTTCTTCCGAGGCTTTTCTTCAGGGGAGAGAGAGAGAGAGAGAGAGAGAGAGAGAGAGAGAGAGTCAATGGGGCCAAGCATTCCTCCGCTGTATAGCTACCATTCGGATTGAAGGTTTCTATTTAACTTGCTGATTGCCGCTCCGCCCGGCGATTCTTCTGCCCCGTTTCTTCTTCTTTTTTTTCTATTCTTCGGTGCTGTATATTGCTGAGAAAAGACTCTCTCTCTCTCGGTGCTCTTTTTCCGATTGAATCTTTAGAGTATATGTCTATGTGTGCTATGTGTGTGCGAGAGCATAATGGGCGGAACTCTAATTACATCCCTGTGTGTGATGGCCCCACGTACATATATGTATATATATAATATACACGAGAGCCTCGGGTAATTACGCGTGTTTCGTGCAATTTATTAATTAATCGCCGCCGCCTTTCTGCGTTTCCTCGATATAATAATATAACACACACACACACACGTGTATATGCGGGTAAATCGATCGCTATTAAGATGACCAATTGCTCGGCTACGCCGGCGTATTAGCGCTAATAGTAGACTATAGTACACGACGCTTTATAATTATTAATGAGCGTTCGAGCGAGCGACGTATACGAAATTACGTGAGTTACACAGCTGTATACTACTACTAACGCGCGATAAGTCGTCGGAAATAATCAGACTGTGGAACTGCGATGGAACGCGCGACGTCTCAATCGAACAATCAATTCGGATGAAAAGTTCAATACACATCACCGCCGCTCGCGAGTGTATTATAATATTATAATACCAGAGAATGTAGCAGCAGCAAGTCATCCATATACAAAAAAAAATGCAGATCCAGAAAGAGAGAGAACCATTAATATATATCTCTCCGCCTTTAATATCTCTGCTCCAAATACTTGCGCGCCATAAACAAGCTGCATCTCACGACGAGAGAGAGAGAGAAGCGATGTATAATTCGTTTTGCTCGATGCTCGCGCGGGGATCGATAATATTATCACCCGGAGCCATTTGTCGACACGGTTCCACGCTCGCCGCGTGCTGATCGATGCGGAAAAACGTTCTCTCTCTCAACTCGAGGCCGACAAAAGAGAATTGAATACAATTCTAGTATGTATGTGTATACCGAAAGCACTTGCCGCTTACTCGGCCGCGAGCGCGAAAAATGTATCGAGCATGAAATTGCTCTAGTTCCCATAGCTTGTATACGTACGTGTGTATATATAGCAAAGATGCATCGCTGCCGCTGCTGTGTATAGGTCGGAGTTCGCGTAAGTAGATACGAGCCGAGTTTGGCAAGACGCCGGGCACGTGTGTGTAAGTATATATACTGCGCCGAGAGGCTACTTACGTATGGATGTATCATATCGTGTGTGCGAGAGTTTGACCGAGTAATTCACGGCACTTCTGGCTACTGCTGCTTTCCTTTTGAGTATCTCTGTGTGGATAACGAGGTCAGTGTATAGCCTTGAAATTTCGGCGTGATGCTGCAGTTTATATATCTGTGATGTGCGTATACATTCCAGTTGGCTATTTCGTCTGTTTTTCTTGAGTTTTTATGGAAGTCGCTGCGCGAGGAGGCGAAAAAATATGGACGTGTTGGGAAAGTAAATGTTTGCGTTTGAAAGATGTCAGTTTTTTGCTATAACTGATGAATGTAAACTTTAGTAACGTCGTGTCCGATTTAAAAAAGCGGTGTACAGCACTGATTGAATTTTCAGTTAAATTCAGTATTATTTCCTTGAATTTCCAATCATGTGTCATTCAATACACCACTCACAAACCATATCATTTCGCCAACCATAGAATTCTGTCTAAAAATAATCACAAAAAAGCACCAACGGTATATTTCGAATTCAAAAATCAATCCTCCACCTAATAAATCTCTCCAGCTTCAAAAAAAAAATCGCAAACCTCTCTCCCCATATCGCGTGTCGTCGCTTTTCACTCCCACGCATCACACAGCATCATTTATCGATTCACCTCCAGCAGCATACTATACGTCGTCCCATCCGGCACTTCTGCGGTATTTACTCGTCCGCTATATCCTCTCCCGTAACTGTTTATCCATCGCCTCTCTCTTGTCGCCGCCGCTAATTGCAACTTACTCCCCCACACTTTGATTAACAATTAGGAGAGGACCTACCCGACGATGGACATCACCCACGCAATATGTCGCTGTCGTATATATAAATGTATATATACTATCTGTATGTATCGTATAACGTAGCACGTGATACTGGTCGAAGACATCGGTTCTTATGGTAATGCACGCGGATGAAATAGTTTAATAAAAAAAGCCGCGGGATAAACTGTCTTTAAGAGAGCGAGACGGCTTAAAAGTTTTCCGTGACTTATGAACCGAATAGACGCGGCGGCTTATGAAAGTCTATGGGGCCAGCTTTTATACGCTCGGACTACATTTTCTCAGAGATTCGAGAAAATAAAAAATATATCCGCTTCGCCGTGGTGTTAATTTTCAATTCCAGCTAAGCCTGAAAAACCGTAATGAAGCAGTTTCTTTGTGGAGTAGGTTCTCCCCCTCTGTCTGTGTGTGTTTGTGTGTATACAGGTATACATCGAGCAAAAAGCGTAAACGCTCGGCTGATATATCGCGTCAATAAAGTTTTTTTTTCCCTTTCTACGAAATTACCTTCTCATTAAGATAATATAGAAAGTAAAACGCGCAAAGAGCGCTCGCGCGAGCATTGTCCGAAAAATGTGTTCACCCTCTCTCTCTCGCTCTGTGTATATATATACGACGTCATTAAGGCTCGCTTCGTTTTTTCGACTGATATATACACGAGAGTTAATCGAAGAGTTCGTGAGCAAGTTTGATATACGTCGCGTCGTTAAGTACGTATTACCGGCCAATATAAACTCTATGGTAATCTCTGCCGTCGGATCTAAATAGACGCGGAGACACGCGGCCGCCGTGTGTCCTATAAAATCATAATTTCTCTCTCTCTCTCTCGCGAGCTGATTCAAAAACTACGTACGAGAGGAGCTGAATTTATGATTATGCGCGCGACGATTTACCGATCTCCACGGGATGTGGGTTAGCCGACTGGCATGTTTATGGGTCACTAATTCATTGGTCAATTATATAGGAGAGGCGCGATAGAGCCTGTCTTCGGTGCGTTTTCAGGCGTTATGTAATTTGCGAAATTGCGTTTAATGAGTCTGCTACTGCTTTTGAGCTGTTTGCTTTTGGAAGGATGTATATATGGCCTCGGGTGTATTGGCAAATGGGTGATTCGATTGAACCATGACTCTGCAGCGCCTCGAGGGAAAAATCGCGTCGAACTTTGTTTAACGAAAATCTGCGAAAATATATACGACGTATTTTTCGGTTGATCGAATCAAATCGGGTGTGCCGTTGTAACGACGAATGTCAATATCGCATGTTTGCTCGAAAAATTATTAATCAAGCTCTGAAAAACAAAGAGCTTACACATATACATAGTCACTTCGAACGTAACCTTATACCCTAGACAAAAAGCAGTCTCCCATATACGTATACATACACAAAGGTATGCGCAGTGGAGACGCGCGCGTATCGCGATCTCACAGAGATACGTCGATTCCGAGCTTTCAATCCTCTCCCGTGTTAATTAAGAGAAGCCTCTTTGCCGTTTTCTCAGGCACACCGAGAGAGAATCGTTGCACACAGCTTCGATATAATGTATAGTTGCACCGCATAGTTCTTTTTTTTTCTCTCTCAATATATATCGGCGCGTCTTGCGGTTCCGCTTCACTGTTAGACACGACGTCTCGTTGCATGGGATCTCTTATATTCTCCTTTATTTCTTGCGCAGAAGTGTATATATGTAGGTATGGACGACGTCGCTTCCGTGAGTTTGTTGATTTAGAGTCGAGGCTATTGGTATTGATTATAGTCGATCTCTCTCGGATGATATTTATTACGTCGAGATCCGTAAATATACAGCGATTTAGATCGAAGATAGGCTTTAATAATTACATACCGAGATCTAGACACGGAAACGCGAGAGAGGATCTATATTATGATTTTCAATTTGTCAAGTTCTCCGCATCAACTCGTTCTGATGCTACCAACGAAATCATAGGTACTGGAAAAATAATTGAAACAAGCTTAAACATCCTCTCCGAACAGCGATTTATAATCGGCAATTAGACAGTCTTCTCTCCCCCGCGTGAAAAAGAGCGATTGCACAATAAACAAACGAAACCTGCTCCTCTCTCGCGCACAGGAAACTCTTCCATACAGCGAATTTAGATTTTAATATAGATACCAAGCGCGAGCCGCGACTTTTGCATTCAATTACACCGGCTCCTCTGCGTGTAATGTACACACACAGTACATATACATATATATCGTCTATATATATAATATGCAGATGCGGCCTTAAGATTGCCTTCAGCGCGCTTAATAGATCGAAAATGCCAACGAACCGTGCGCTACTCTCTGTGTGTGTACCGACTAATCGCAACGGCGCATGATACACTATGCAGTTTTCAGAATTTTCGTCGAGCGAGTAATAACAATAATAATAATATTCTCTGCTTTCGCGACGAGATTCTACAATAATTTTCATTACAGTGCACACGCTGTTACATGCGAAAATATATATATATATACAGTTACAGCGATTATCTCTCGCGCAAAAAGTCTCGTATTATCAGCAGCTTGGCGAGTTATTACATTTGAGAATTTTTACAGCTTAATACTCTACCACACGCGGTATATTATTTAATTCCCGTCGTTCTTATATATATATAATGAACTGGAATCATTCCTGCGGCGGCGTCTGCAATATCGCTACTGCGGTTTTGCGCTTCCTAACAATATACTCGCTATATATATACTCATCGCAATTAAAATTTATATGCATATAGACAGTATATAGTTCTCTCGAGTGATCGACGGGTGGTCGTCGGCGGCGAATCTCTGTATATATGCAAATATGCACTGCTAGCATGCGCGCACTTTTTACCCGCTGTTTTTAATTCAGCCGTCGGCAAACATTTGCGACGATCCGCTCGTAAAACTCGGCTCGTATAACAACGAGCATATATATCGGCATATGCGTAGCTATGCGTATAACAGTAATTATATCGAAGCTTATATAGCCCTCGTATAATACATACATACACACAGAGAGTAGCGTATAGTGTAATAAGCCCGAGTGTATTACCCGAAGCTTACCGAGCGGATCGAGCAAACACTTTCGCGATTCATTCGGCTTTTCCTTCTTCTACAGTATACCTTTATATATATACCTTTTTTTTGCAAGTATAGTCTCTCGATCCGTCAAAGTCTCGCGGTTTTTACGTAGGAGAGACGACGATCGACGACTAACTCTACTATTGTGCGAGAATATATATATACCTATACACTCGACATTCCAGTTTTCAAGGCGAATGTGCAGGCTCATCGCGGACGAGTATGTATATAGTAGCATTTCTTTGGTCTCGCCTTGAAAATGCCCTCGGCCACTTTGGTGGTTAACAAGTTCAAAGACGCCGGTACCGTTATGTAGCCGAGCGACGACTCTGCTCTCTCTCTCTCTCTCTCTCTCTCTCTGGCTGCAGGCACGACCTTCCCGCTCGTTTTCTTGTGTGTTCTCTCACTGTATAGAGACTCTCTCTGATGCTGTTGCAAGTTTTTTCTTTCCTGGATTGAGGATGTCTATTCGGGGGCGAAAGTTTATCGCCAAGTGTTTTTCTCTCCGAGATGTGGACGTGACGCTACGCGCGCGCTTGCCTTTTCGATGGAGCGATGCAGTGTTTCTTGGGTAGAAAGCGCGGGAAATTGAATTATTCTGGGAGAGAGAGAGAGGTAACTTTTTTTTTTCGAGTGTGGGAAGAGTTACGTCGAGAGAAATGATGTAACAGGATTTTGTGCATTGTTTTGAAAATTATGGTGATACTCTTCTCTCTCTGGAAGTATAATGCTACGCTTTTGATACACTATATTGCTCAAAGAGGAGAGTATCTCTTTCATTCAAATCGTTTGTACGAAGCACTTTTATACGTAAAGCATCGTTCCGCACAGAAGAAAAATCTCGCAAACCTCCTCGTCATCCAGTTTGTTTATCCGTTACGTCAACGGCATTATCACAAAGCTCTTCCTCTCTTAACAAAGAAAAAATCATCAAACAACGACATGGACGATGATTTTCCAAATCCAAACACAACAGCTCGCGCACTCGACGATCATTAGCCATCAGTCACCCACATTACGCTCTCTTCCCTGTGATATATCTCGCGTTATATTCACTTCTGCAGTGTAACACTCGCATTACGGCCTCTCGACGCTTAGGAGCAGAAGAAGAAGAAGAAGCTACGGGCACCTTAGTGCGCAACTTTTTGCTCGGGATTTTTCAGGTTTTCTCACCAGAGAGAGAGAGAGATGATGGCGCCATGTCGCTGAGGGAGAAACGTGTCTCGACTGATCGATGGGCTATACTGATGTGTGTTCTAACTCGTAAACGCGAGGAAGAACACCGGACGCAAATGGATACACGTATTATATTATATATACACGAACAAACAAACGCGACGAGATAATTCAATGGGCATGTATGTGTAAGTGTAATGTAGAAGTATTATAAACGAATGTTTTTATCTATAATATATACCTATACTTATGCGATCAATCTCTCATCAGCGCGTGTATAATCTAATGGTTACGGGAAAGTGTACATCGAGGTTATGATGAATATTGAAATATACGGCGACGATACAGCGATGAAAGCGTCTTTCTCTCTCTTGCAATAACGGCGATAAGAGAGCGACGAGTCTCTTCTCTTCGTCGTCCTTTTGAGAGAGCAAACTCGTTTTTCGAAAAGCATCTCTCTCGCCACACGATGAAATAGTGAACTCGGCGGAGCATAAATTCCGAAATCGAATCGAGGCTGCTCTGTTGCTTCGCGTTATTATAGAGATGATGGATAGCGCGTTCGCACGACGCCGATCGATGTATATGTATATATATATACTTTTCTTTCTTTTTCATTTTGTTCGTCTGGAAGGAAATGCGATAACTCGGTGACTGTTTGTTTTTGAGAAATTGACTACTTTTATCGGAGACCGGATCGGTTAATTTTATTGCATATCGACGCTTGATCCTCTTCGCCTTCTTTTTTTTCTCTTTGTATAATACGACCGCGAGTTAGAGTAATTAACACTTGTGGGCTGATTTATGGGTTATAATTAGCTTTTCGAGTGCGTAAAAGTTTGTATAGATGTAAGTTGCATATATATATCCTATATTTATCTTTGAAACTAGTTTTGATCCTGTTTATACCGGGGGAAAAAAGTGTTGGTAGTCGAGGAAAAAAGTTTTTCCTACATTTTGAAAGTTGCAAAAAGCTCTCGGAAATCCGAGAGGAAGTGCAACTCGGAATAAGAGCTGCGATGCGTTAACTTTTTTTCAAAGCTCGTTCGGAAAGTTTCAATCCCGTACGTTACTTTTTGCGCAGCGAAATGTAAATTCGAGATAATTATACGTACTCTCGAGCGATTTACTCTAAGAAAGACTGGATTATTTGAAATAGAAAGTATAGAGAGATTTCATCAGAATATTACTTCCTCGCGCACGAAAATCAAGCATAATCCTCATACTCTTCTCAAAAAAATCTAATCCCCAACCCATCATAAAAAATTCTTTCAACGCAAACTTAGCAACTCGCATTATTATAAGCTTCTTCAATAATCCAAAAATCCCCATCCAAAGAAAAGGCTTGACATCCTCTCAAAAACAGCATCTAAGTAGCTCCATAATCCTTCCTCCGATACATATACTACGTCCTCCATCGCACTATATATACTCGCATGTGCCACACACATACACCTCTTACTTTCCGGCTCTTAGCGCGCAAAGCGCAGCGACGAGCGAAAAAGCGGCAGTCACATCAGTACCGCACGTGTACACACTTGTAGAAAAAGGGGCATATAAGCCGGCTGCTACTGCTGCACTTGACACACTGCAGCAGCGTGTACAATTGACTTTCTCCGCGCGCGCGCGCGCGCGCGAATGATCGTATATGTGTGTGGCCTTAATATCTATTTTCCACGCGCGCGCACGCGGTGTGTTGTAGTGTGTATATGTATATAAGGATAGATAGAAAGAAACAGAGGATGTTATGAGCGATTCTTATCTCGTCCGCAGAGACTCATCCTCTCGATGTGTATGCATGTGTGCGCAAAACTTTCTAGTACATACGTATGCACGCGTGTACTTGTATATGTATACAGCATCGAGAGACAGCTGGCGCGACTACTATATATATATACTATATAGGCGCGCGACGTTAAACGAATCTGAAAAGCGCTCCGAATGATGCACTTGGCATGAATACGTCCGCAAGCATCAACTCGCTCTTTTTTTTTCAAGTTTCTCTTATACGTTTATACTCCCGCGATTGCAATTTCACTAACTGGCGATAATTCGCTGTGGGATTAATCGTTGGGATTCTTCTCTTCTTTTTTTTTCATAACGATCGCGATTTTTCAGCTCATTGTGTGCGGGCTTTCTAATGAATCAAAACGTGACTTTCTATTGATTTTAAAGCGCAGCCGTATAGCTCTAACGACGACGTTAACAATGAGCTGATTACCCGAGGAGATACACCGATATATATACGGCTATGCGAAAGTCTCGATTACGACGTTAATCAAATTAGCTCATTGTCCGCGGATTAGTGCACCGATCTCGAGTTTCTGATTAAAACGTTTACGCGAAATTGTTATTAAATACTCTATCGACTATTTATATATATTATATATCCTTTACGGTGAGATGGGGATGGAAGATAAGGCTATCGCGTACAAGCATCGCTTTTTCGAAAAGCTACACTATCTATATACATATATATACACCAAAGCGATTGTCGAGCGATCACACAGTAGCAGCATCTAGATATATATACCGTATGCCTATATCAGATGCTCTAGCTTTTCGCTTTTTTTTCCAACCATCAGTATATGAATCACAGCATACACAGATGAGATCTGCATCGACGCTCGATGATTTATCGATCTCCATATCAGCCTGCATGTATTTTTACAGCCCGAGAAAATTGAAATCCTCTATAATACAGACGCGGCAATTACAATCGCTCGATCGGCTCCAATCACTAGCTAATGACGCGATTAACCTCTCCTCCATAAATCAATCCACCTACTATAATATCTAGCCGGTCTCTGAAAAATTAGCATTCGCCGCGCGAAATTACAATTCAAGTGTGAGGTCAGAGTTCGTCGCTTGTGTATGTATATATAGTATATTGCAGACTCGAAAGAAAGTCCTGAGCTCCGCACGAGAAGCCGAAAATTTATTGCCCCCCTTGGAAAAAGTTGCTCTTTCACCGTTTTGACTTTTTGCCAGCCGTTCGCGGAATATCTCACGATCGAATTGCACGAGAGTGTATATATACATACAGGCTGTGCGCATGTGAACTCTTGTCACGCGCGCTCTATAGCTACTACACCTGCGCGCTATATTCGCTCTCTCTCTCTCTATATATATGTGATCTCGTTCGAGGTCTAGTAGTCACGAGAGTTTATATATATATGCTCCAAGGTATAAGAAGAAGAAGAAGAAGAAGAAGAAGAAGAAGAACGTTTCTGCATATAATATATAATGAGAAGAAAACATAAGCCGCTTTTCAATCATATATTCCTTTTCTTGCTCGCGCGCACGTGTATGTATATGCGCATTACACGATCATCATATCCTAATCATTACTTCCAATAAACGTTCCCCCACAGCGATGATACCTTCAATCATTCAACACACGTCCGATCATTAGCATCTCGAGATTGAATCTTAGATTCATCTTTCTCTCTCTCTCTCTCTCTCTCTCTCTCTCTCTCCACAGTGTGTAATATAACATAGTCTGTAAACAATGCCACACATACACGCGTGTGCGGTGGTCCCATTGTTACGCGAAATTCGTTGTTTTATTACAGTCTTATGCACTTTCCGTATACCACGTGCGGAGAATCGTTTTATTTGCATGTGTGCGCCGAGAACAGCCCTCGGGGAAATTCGTTGTGTATACATAGGTATAGCGGAATAACGCGGGCGTATATTAAATTCCTGCGGCTGAATGCAGTGGGTCGTTTTAAAGAGCGATGTGTACACATATACATACAGGGCATTTTGTTAAGCTTGGAGAGATTAAGCTTTGCACGATGTGGCACGCACTGTCGTTGTAGCAATTATACGAGTTTTTCCCGGAGGGAAATGTAATTGCGGCTTTGTTCTTTGTATATAAGCGCCGCCTGGATAAGGCTGAATTTGTTTCGTGTAAACAAGTGCTAACGAGTAGGTGATTTAAAGCGTGAGATTTTCGTTGTTTTACTTTTGGTGTTTGATTAGAGATGGATATCTCGATAAGTTTGCTATATTTGCATCAGTGACGTAAACGTGTGTGTATAAATATAAAATCGGAGCATATCAGAAAGCTTCAATCAGAGCATCCATATCTCGAGTTATTTAAAATTCAATCCTCTTGGCTATATCGATTTACCCTTGAATCGGAAAAGCGATATCGCGCTGATGCTGCTCTCAGCTGCAGCAAACAGAGTTATATTATATACAAAAGGACCATCGGATAAAACAGTTAATCTCGGCAAAACAGCGCATCGTCCCACTCGAATCCCTATCTCATTACTTTGTCACATCTCAAGAGAATCGCATCAGGCCAATATAATAGCAGGCTTCGAAAAGAGGTCGAAGAACGCGACGATATAATGATTATTTAAGCCCCTCTTTGATCGACATCGTTCCTATTATACCTCTCTCTCTCTCTCTTGCACTTCTCGATTAACGCTGCAGAAACGCCGCACAATGCCCTCAAAGATTATATACAGCTTAGAAAAATTATCACTTTGCGCGTTCCGTCAATTTATACTCTCGCTATAGGACAACACTTTACGGATAGATAAAGCCGCCGCCGCCGCCGCAGAGGATAATTGTCGCCGGGGATGATGTTCCTGCATCGCGTGACTCCTCTCTGAACGCGCGCGCGCCCTTATGCTGCGTGTTACAGGATAGTTTAGAAGAGGATATCTACTCTCGTCAGGGCCAATAACCTTCTGCTGCGGACGAGAGAAGCTATATACATATAGGACTTTTTTCTCGACTCTGAAGGCATCAGAGAGGCTTATATTTTATACGCTGGAGAAGAAGCAAAGATTGCATGTATATGTGTGTGTGTATAATTGATTTTTCCGCAAGTTTCTCGAAGATCGTTATCGGGCGAAAGCTATACATAGCTACTGTTTCCGTTCGTTCTTGAAAAAAATCGTCCGGAAAAGAAACAAGCTCCTTTTTTCTCCTCGGTTGAAGAAAAAGAAGAAGAAGGAGAAAAAAAGTCCCAAGCTCAGCAAGAAACGAGAGGAAGAGAGCTGCTGCTGCAGTTGAAAGAGAGAGAGAGAATGAAAAAAGAAAGAAAAAAAAACGAAGAAGGCACGAAGACGCAACGAAGCGCGAGAGACAGGACAGAGGGGCAGGCTAACTATTATACGAGCCGCCAGCACGGCGTGTATTAGTATCGCAAGTAGAACGAACCTTGACATTGGCCTGGAGATTGCTGCTGCTGCTGCTGTGGCAGCGCACGCTCCGGCCTTCCTCGATCGATCATTGTGTGGGTAGGCTCTGGCTTTCGTGACTGCATAGCTCTCGCTCTTTGATCTCTTCTCTAGCTTTTGGTTCTTGTTTTTTTTGTATATCTGACACTTGATGCAGCGGCCTTCTCCCTCTCTCTGTCGGTACATACTGAAAGTTTTTTAATTTTGCGTTGCGAGAGATGGACAAATGAAACTGGGAGATTTAATTTGTGGAGATGTAACAAACGAAATTCCAGGCAAAATGTGCTTACAAAGTTATACACGTGGAGCAATGATTTTCTACGCATAATATAACGACAAAAGCGACAGAGGATATCAAGGGAACGCGCGTATAATCAAAACGAGCTTGTCATACAATCGTGAAATCATTCGCGCAACGCGTCTATATCTCTCTGATGTAATTGCATTATGCGATGCTCGAAATCGAGCCGTATATCCCTCCTTTATAATATAACGTGAATACGCCAACTGCAAACGTTAACTGCACGATCCCGAGAGTGCAGTCAATTATAAAATAACTAATTTCAGCCGGTATCGAGTTGAATAATTCTTGAAAGCCAGACTGCGCCATAATAACGAAATGTCGGTTTCAGAGACTGAAATTTATACATAACAAATACCCTCCGAGCTCTCGAACACCGCTGAAACTTCTACTATTCAAACGTCCTTCTCAATAGAGCTATTCTCGAGTCAATTAAGTGAATTTTTTAACTTCACGTACAATGCTCGATTCGAGCTGTTTGTATAATGTCGCGTTGTCGATTTGCTGGAAAATTGTTTTATTCAATGGGATTAATTCAAAATTACTCTGAGGTCTGCTGGATTGTTGGGAGGATGTTGTGCGGTGGAAAATGGTTTGCTTATATGGAAGGAGGATAGTTTGAAAGTAACAGGACTTTTGCGGTTAACCGCTCGATGGTGAAGCTAGAGACATCTGGAGGTAGTGACGATGTTGGTCGGGTAGAGATCTGCTTTACTGACGGTTGCTATAGAGTGAACTGCGTATGGTAAGGTCCTTCGGTTGATCCTCTGAGGACTATTGCGAAATACAAATATTTTTTCAGATAATTTTTTTTTTAATTTTATTGTTATATATTTTTCGAATGAAAATTCTTCATTTTCCCTTTGCATTGTCCTACTAAATATTTGGATGTACATAATTGAAATAAACAAGCCACAAGATTTAACAGCATCGTGATATATTTTATTAAAATGTAATTATTTAAACACGTGATGCCGATATCAAATCGACTATATCCTTAATATCGTTTCGCAGTCGCTAATAATGGTACAATTAATAGTAATTGTCGCGCAGTATATCTTAATTTAATGTTTTTTCTTTCGATATTTACAGTCGTCAGTTAATGGCATGAGAAATATAAACGTAAATCGATTAATATACACGTAACAATACTTGTATAACGTCGATTCTACAATGGTAATGATTCATGATGCGATTTATAGTTACAATAATAGTTGTTATCAATCAATAATATACGTTATATATAATTATAATTAAAATAAAATAATATTATAATATAATATAATAATAATAATAAATGATAATGGGGGATAGACCTAGCAGAAATTCGCCGTGTTTACAACGTGAAATAATAAGAAGTAGAATGATCGAAGTGACACATACAGTTTCGGGCTAGAATTGGCGAATTTCGATTAGGTGCTCACACATAATAATAATAATAATAATAGTAGCAGTATAGCCGTACTGTTTATTATCGACGATGGAAATGATAAAATTGCGTACATCAACATATCAGGGGAGGAGAAAACCAATATAATAATATTATCAATAATAATTAATAACGAGTGTGTTAACGACGACCGAAAGGCCGTTGTCTCCTAGGTGAGTCGATAAAATTTGAAAAATTCATCGTTAAATCATCATAGAAAATATAATTAACTATACACAGGTATCTATACAAATTCAACGATAATTCTCTACCTTTGAACAGGTATTTCTCTCTATAAAACATATCGGGATATAATAACAATACAATATAATATTGTTGGAATTAGGGGGGAGGAAGGCGCGTGCGTCTATATATTAAGGTATATATCAATCTATGACAATAATAAACTATATATACTACCTCCTCTCACATCATCGATCTTGCGACGCTTTAATCTCTCACGCAAGGGATAAACAACGTGCTCGAGTCGATACATTTGTACTTGGCAATAAAGGACTCCCTCATCATCGTATAATCATCATCTTCCTCCTCCTCCTCTCGTCTATCGCGTTATTATAACTCGTCGTTGTATAAAGTACAAACTTATACTGTGGGGGGTATACGCGGGTAACATCTTTCATTTTTGCGAGGACGAGGCGCGAGTCTCTGTTTTATAGTTCGCAACAATGGTAGTTCAAACACTTAGTAATACAGCTCCAGTCACGATAACGAGTGGTACCGACTAACGATAATCTTAGAAATAATAATAATAATAATGATGATGATAATGATTATCGTAGGAATATTAATAATAATAATAATAATAGCAGTATTAATAATAATAGAAGTAATAATGATCGCTCGCTGAATAAAAGCAGCAGCTTCGCTGTATATGTGTTGGTGTCTTCCGTATGTATGTATATATTAGGGTTGTGGGCGGCTAAAAAGAGGCGAAAGGTGGCGCGCGCGTGTCCTCCCGCCTCCCCGCGGGTACGAATGAATAATAAATACAATAATAATAATAATTCTGCGTAATAAAGAACATCGCGTCACCGGCACGCGCTCAAAACATTCAAAAAAAAAATCTTCCTCTCACATCAATCTCTCAGTCTAGACATCATCATCAGTAACATCCACACACACAAACATTACGAGGCCCTGGCGTGACGACAACAAAGTAATAAGGGCAACGCCTCGGGCCTGGAAGACTATTTGGGGGTATGTGTATATATATTAGGAATGTGGTACATCAGCAATGGTGGTATATCTCTCCGTCGATGGCTTTTCCAAGAAAATAAACAAATTACTTCACGAGAGTATACGCTGGCTCGTTCGTATGACGTGCTGGTACACAGTGTCCACTATACACCTTGACCCCCTCGGTGTCGCCGTAGTAACTCGAGGGTAGCGAACCTGGGTCCGTATGTCGCCTCGGACATCTGTGAGCTTTTGGACACTGACACAGAGGCGATGCGTTCACTTCTTCCACTGGCGAATTTGACTTCTTGTGGACTGTGAACAACTTGCAAGGCTCCTTTGGCTGACACCGCATTCTCTGCAGGAGACATAATTCAGGAATTAGAGATCTAATTCTGAGTTGGGTTCAATTTTGAGGGAGAAGAAAAAAAGACAATACTTACGCTTTGGGGCGAGCAGGCGAACGCGTAGAAATAAGCCGGACTTCCGTCAGACTGAACGTGTAAGTGCCTCTTGACGAGGTAAGCTACGCTATTAGGTCGACACCTGCAGTGCATCTTCTGGACGGTCGAGTTTTTGGGTCCGGCGCCTGGTGCTATGGTCCACGTTATGTCCCTAGAGAGATGGAAATAAAGTTTTGTTAGATACACATTGTAACAAACGAAATCATTATTTACACTACTGTTTTCTACACAATATACTCACTTGAAGTAGCGGCAGACGGGGAGACGCTTGACTGGCTCGCATATCTTGTACTGACGAGTCTTGTCGACGACAGTGTGTCCGTCGTTCGCGTGGAGACTACGAGAACAGGTCCTACCGGAGGGACAACGACACTGACGTTCGACCCATGGGTCACCGTAGAGGTCGACCTTGCTGCAGACCTCGCTACTGTCTCGACATTCGGGTAGGTCCGCCTCGCTTTTCTGGAAAGGAAATAAAAACGAATCGATTTTAAGTCAGTTTTATTTTTTGTTATTCAACTTCTTTTACTGATCTATATCAGGATTGATTTTCTATCAACGGCTATATAGTACATGTAATAGCGAAGGAAAGAGAAAGCGTCATATTCGCAGCGCCGGATGCGGATCGATTTTTCCCTCCTTTTTTGCAATAATTCCCGGGTATATAAAAGTCTGCTCGACGCGGGTAATTGCTTATCTTTCCGGTTTTTTCTGCGCATCGATTTTTGTTTAAAAGCCCTATTCACAGACAGAGAGATATATTTATATACAAAACACTCCAGTCGCGAAGGCGTGTACGTTTCATTTCCGTTTAGAGAAGCTCTCTCGAGCTAATCGTGTTTTTGTTTTCAGTCACGTGCGCGCCTCGGTAATTCGCATTCGCAAAGAATATAAATATACGCTGCATAAATATAAATCGCGTTCGATTTTCAAGCTGATGCAACGCGATTCCGCAAAGCGAGTGTATATACATACGTGGACAGCACGTGCGGGGACAAGATCAATTTTAATTGATCAAACTCGCGCGACTTGTTATCGCAACCTCGTAAACTGCAGCGACACTATCGATATATTATTATATGCGATATAGAGTCGCAGTGGCTCTCATCCGTCTATACGTAAAGTGTCGGCTGTGTGCAGGAAACGAGTTTGCAGGAAAGCGGCCGATTGAAATTCGAAAAAAAGGAGGAGGAAGAAGCAGCGGCTGCAGAAGAAAAACGAGAGCGTATAATTATCCCAAGAGTAGCTGCAGCAGCAGCAGCAGCTCGAGCGAGGAAAGAAGAATATATATACACAAGAAAGGACGGAAGGCGGCCGGACGGAAGGAAGGAAGTATTTATTGAATGGAAAAAAGGTATAAGAAAAGAAGGAAATGATGAATGAAAGAAAATGCAGGTATGCAGGAAGAAGCAGAAGAAGAAGAAGAAGAGCATGCTGCACACTATACTACGTGGGAAAACTGCCGGATGAATTGTCAAAGCCGGAAAGGAAGAGAGAGAGAGAGACGGACCCCTCGGAAATTTATTTCCGGCCGCAGAGAGTTATCATTGAATGATCGGCTCTGAGAGTGAGAGAGAGAAGACAACCCCCGCTGAGCAGAAAAAGGAAGCCAGAGGGATTTTCCCGGCGGGATGGCTATGCCTTTTTCCGGCGAATTAGCCGGACACGGACGGTAGTAAAAAATAATGGGAGCCCAAGCCCCCAAGTGAATAGAGAGGCTCCTTTAAGAAATGGCGGAAGTCGTCGTCGCCCGGGGGAGAATAAGCCGGAAGTCCCCACAGAGAGAGAGAGCAATGGCAGCAGCTACGCTATGTATATATGTATATACCTATACTGTCCCACAATAGGCCCAGCAAATCATAACATCCGAGTGAGAGAGAGACAGAGACTCGCTCGTGCTTATCCTTCGGAAATCCAGATTTTTTTATACCTGTTACATTGCCGTCCCCCCTGCGGAACCCGCGGAAGTGCGCCCGGTGCATATTGCGCGGGAAAATATAAAAGGTCTTATATGGTATACTGTGCAGTACCGTTTCATTCATGTAGGTATATATACACGCTTTTCGGAAACGCGATGCAAAGGTATAATAGTGTTATACGCAGTCGTACTGTAATACATTTTTTGAAACTTATTTACCATCGAAAACTCGGCGATTATACGCGTCAGGGTGTGGTACCGGCATATATGAAAATAACAAAATATATATATAGCCAAGATGATAAAAAAAAAAAAAAAATGCTGCGCGCAGTGTGTCCGCGCTATACGACAGAGAGTAGAGAGGGGTAACGAATTAATTGGAAGATCGATCGGCTCCCTACGCAGAGTACTTGGTGCAGCCGCAGCGGCGATGGTTATATATTCAGCCTCTGGCATTAATCGTGATCCCAATCGTTTAACGACCTTAACGATACGTATACACACACGCCCGTATATGTATATATACCGGCGGCAGAGCATCTCTTCTATCATAATAATAAGAATTATTATTGCTCTTATAATAATAATTCTATACACGTATACGATCTTAATCCTGCGCTTATACTACATGTATATATACAGCGAGTGTATCTTGTTTGCTATACAGACAGCACACGTGTGTATCTGCACGACACAGGAGAAAAAAGAAAAGACGGCGACGACGACGGAGTGTCTGCCTTGGCAGACGACGACGATCCTCTCGACAACAGGTCCATTCAGAGCTCGTCAGCCAACGTCAATCTCGGCAATCACGTACGTCCTGTACACACTCGCTTGGAGAATCCGTATGGTCGCGGTAATTAAAAGCCCGACGACTCTTGTTTTTTTCTTTCTTTCCTATTCGTCCTCCTCAGCATTATCTTTTTACTTTTTTTATTATTTTTTTATTATACCATACGGGATAGGCAATTTCCTGCGGAACTTTTTTTCTCTTCTGTCGAACGACGATCTGCACGAAATGATTTTTCCCGACCTACATTCCCGCGTCAGAATGACTCTCGCACGCGAATGAATGAATGTAGACACAATGAGCGCCACCACCGACTCGGCGCATGAATGAAAACACACGTGGGTCGCTCACGCGCGCAAAAGAGAGAGAGTCTAAATGGACGACCGATACGCGCGTGATGTATACACGCTTAAGCGACGAATGAATGGTCCTGCGGTTTTTTTATTTTCGAACGAAATATATATATATATATATATATATAGGTATAGTTGTATACTGTGTGTTATTTTTTTCTTCTTCTAGAGCTGCAACGGTTAATATGGCTTTTCTACGAAGAGATCCGCGTTAATTTGCTCTCTCAATGAAAAGTTTAAATACTTAATTGGCGGCGCGAGAGAGGCATTATGAAATGAGACTTACATAAACAAAGTCATATGTTTTTAAGTGCCGGCCGAGGTCGCACACTCGTATATGTATATACATGTGTCGATCCACTAAAGCTAATAGAGAAAAATTTCCAGCTTAACAGAACTGTATACGCGTGTGAATTGAGTCTTGGCGATGATTGTGAAAATGAGAGCGAGTTTTTTTAATACCGCCGAATCAATATACATTACACGAGACCGCGGCGTGTATTGTCCAGCAGATGGTGTGTATATTGAGCCAGATTTTTCTGGACGCGGCTTGTGTGTGTGTGTTTTATTATGAAGAAAGAAAGAAAGAAGAAGAAGCCGGTGTTATTTGCTCACGCAGCCAAATGACCTGCATCACGCATCGAGCTTCTTCTTCCCACACTCGATTAAGTAACTTAATCGAAAATCCTTACACAAGCTCTTTCTCTCTCTATCTAACATAATACGCAAACGAAAAGGAAAGGCTTTCCTATATGTCATAAATATAATACACACAGACACACGTGTCGCTCGGAAACCTGTTGAGCGAAAGGAAATCTAGCAGCAGGTTATAGACTGTGGGAGTCGAGCTTGCGTATAACAACACACGTGGGGGCGTGAGTGGAACGTTAGACGTGTGCGCCATACTACACAGAGAGAGAGAGTATATATATATATGTGTACATTATAGTCGGTCATCTGCAGCAGCAGCCGCCCGGTGCAGCGAGTGCCAGGTGTCGAGTTGCTCTCTCTGCGGTCGTGGGAGAAGCCAGAGACTCGTGAGAACTTCCGGATGAGAGTCCGGCCTTCCGGTAGCCCTATTATTCCATTTTAGTTCACTGCCACCGTTCCCCCCTCCCCTTCTCTCTCCTTATTCTTCTTCTTCGCGAATATACATACATCACGTGGTACAGACGGTACATTATAAAGTAAGTGTACTATACACACACACACGCGCGCGGACTTTTCGGCGCAGGCATTTAGTCAACAGGAAGTCAGCACCGGCTTTCTTATTCGAACACACGATTCAATTGAATGTATCGAGTTTCTATATGCGCTACTACTCGCTGTAGTAGTGTGTGTATATGTATATATATAGTCGTAGTAGGAGAACACGAAAGAGTAGAGGGAGAGACACGGGAACTGGCTGTTAAGCCGGCCGCACCGTTACGTAATTACGCGTATACCTTCCGGAAGTGGCTTTTACGTGTGCCGATCGATTCTAAGCGCGTGCCGATCTTTTAGAGGAGCAACAGCCCCGCATCGCCGCTGCATCGACCTCTGACCTCGACGACTCTCGCTATTATACACTATATGCAGTCTGTTTATCAAGAGAGAGAGAGAGAGATAGTATAGTAAACTAGGCCAAACGAGTATTGTTGTGTGTATACTATACTGCAGCAGCGGCCGAGAGACCACGTGAGGAAAATTGCGCGCGCGTTTTTTTTCCCCCTGTTACAATATTATAATATACTCGAGAGATCGGTATGTGTGTATAACTCTGTTATTGTTGACAGAGAGAGAGAGAGAGAGAGAGAGAGTATATAGCGGTTGAACGCTCGAGAAGGAGGTAACTACAGGGGGAAGAAAAATTGATGAAGCTCTTCCTCTATCTCATCAATTAAAAAGCGCATGTGGACTCGATATAGAAGAAAAAAAAATAGAAGATGATAATAATACTCACGCCAGTCTGATAAACAACGAGCGGTTCCTTGCTCTGATGATTCTGATCTCGAATCAACACGATCGTCGTATCGGACAGTTCACCAATCTTGTGAAGATCGGGAACAATGCTGTTGTCGGTATTGACAGACAACGACGTCGACATCAGTGCTTTGAGCAGTTCCTCGCCGGTCTCGTCGTCGAACTCCATACCGAGGAGACTGTCGCTCGCCGAACACACCTGCCTCGTCAGGCTCAGCGCCACCGTAAGCAACCACAGCTGGGCTACCTCCATCGTCCTTCCTAACCTCATCTTGTGATCGGTATACGTTCGTTCTTGTGTGTTTTGATGTGTACGTTCGAGCTTACGCGTTTGTTCCTCAGAATACGCGCACAATACTACACTGTGTATACTCGAGTTTTATGTTATTTTTTTCTTTGCTAATAGTTATAATACAAATAACGTGTATTAATCGTCGTGGATATCTGTGAGTAAAAGCGTCAGTCTACGCTCGTCACTTCAGTAGTCCATCTTCAGCAGGAGACACTCTGGTGAATACCTGCAGCAGCAGCAGCAGCAGCAGCAGTGTTTGTCTGTACAGGGAGCGGCAAGCACGAGACAACGTGGGCAGCAGATAGCACGCTGACGACTGCCGACTCGGAGCTCCGGAGCTATACGGATCGGAGCAAAGTATGAATGGCTGCCCCCACTCCAAGCATTCACACGCACACAGCTCCACCCTCCCCGTCCCTTTATATATACATATACATGCTGTATACTTTTGCTCTACCCCCACTACACTTACTCCTCTACCCCCTCCTGTCTTCGGCACAACTCACTCTCTCGCCTCCTTTTCACCTTTACAAACAACATGTACAGCTCCTCGTCGTCTTCTTGAGGTATATATAGTAATAGTGGAGGGGGAAAGAACGATCTGTAGATGCTGCTGCTGCTGCGAGAGGAGACCTACAAATTTACCTGCGAGAGTGCATAAGCTATCTCTCTCTCTCTCTCTCTCTTATATATTGTTGCTTGGAAAAAATGTTGAGAGAAGGAATGCTGCAAGCGCACATACGTGTATATATATGCGAGCACAGGTGAACGGTGCGCGCGGAGAGGAAGGACGATTCATTCATATACTTGCTCGAAGGCGAGCGGCTGCTATACGGTAATTAATTAATGAAGCTTGCGAGAGGAAATAAATGCTGTATTGCATATTATAAGAGGTATATATGAAACGAATTATTTTATATATTGAATAAATTATCTACTACCTCGGAGATAGACCGACACATTTTTTTTCATGGATAACAGTATACGAATGAGAAGAAGCGTAGCTTCCGCTAGGAAGTTCTCGCGCAACTATATGCCATATACATTTCTAAATAATGTCTCCGCTGCAGGCGAGCTCGAGCGTCGTCGTTACATAAATCCGCGGACATCGTCTGTATGTAGTTTTATATCCTCATGATGTGCCTCACGTTTACGTATAAACTGAGAGTCCAACTATATATTTGTAAGATTGTGTATGATGATGATGATTGTCGTCGATGTTTTCCCGGCGCTTACGGTAAGAAGAAAACACTGCGATGGAAATACTAATCGCCTATGATGATCGTGTATTCGTCAGCGGTTGTTGTTTCGGTTTGTTTGGCTTTTATTCTAATACGGGAAAGCTGTTTTGCGTTGCGTGATTATTAATGATATCGATAATTCCTATGAAGTTTCTGCGCGGAAATTTATGGATTGACTATTGGAAATCACGTGATGGAAAAGAAAATTGCGGTTTGTTTAGTCATTATATTCGACAAAGGCGCCGCGAGTGTTTATTATCCGACTTTTGAATCATGCGAGAAAAATTGACTTTGTATATATGATGAATTATATGTATCTATCTGGATTATGTATATGCACAGTAGAGAAAAAGGTTTTAGGAAAATTTACTAAATTGTCTATAGTAACGCGAGGACAGACTCGACAAGTATACGTTTTTTCTAAACTTTCTATAAAAAGTACAATACGTATCGTACAAATTACTAAACAGTAT